>JZLH01S0081620.1:831-11548 GCA_001188425.1 Eucidaris tribuloides | reverse complement strand
ACGCGCACACACATACACACACACACACATTTCGAAAAAAAGGNGAAATGTGTGAAATGTTCTCAACATTTTTATCACAAAAAGTGGCAGGGTTGCCAATTTAATTATATCATATAATTATATCAATTGTATCAATGTATTCATTTTAAAAAGGTTATGCAGCCACATGAATTGGGAAAGATGGCCCTCGGTCAGAGTTATTTAGTTCATCTTTTTCTTTCCCCGGCGTTCATGTGGCTGTTTTCAGTAATTTCAATATTCCGTATGCTTTGTATAATTCGATGATGCTTATATTGTTCTATATTTTTGATGTATTTTGATTTTCCGAATTAATAATAATAATAATAATGATAATAATAATAATAATAATAATAATAATAATAATAATAATAATAATAACAACAATAATAATAATAACAATAATAATAAAAATAATAAAAATAATAATAATAATAATAATAATAATAATAATAATAATAATAATAATAATAATAATAATAATAATAATAATAATGATTTAATATTATTACTACTACTACTACTACTACTACTACTACTACTACTATTTCTACTACTACTGCTATTAATAATAATAATAACAATAATAATAATATTAATCATCATCATCATCATCATCATCATCAACATCATCATCTATCACAATACGAGGGCGTCATAGTTTCAAACAGAGACTCTCAGGATAGGATATGTTTGTTTTATATCCGTCATCGAATTAACAGGGAAATTACACAAAGAAAAAAAAATGAAAATGAAATGTACTTACGGTAACCCCTATGAGTTAGTGTGTGTCGCACGGAACACAGGTGCGCGATATTTTTACTTGCGGTACGGAGAGGGATACAATTCCATTAACGTATACTTTCGTTAGTCGAGTACCAATTTCATAAACCTATAAAACACTTATTTTTAACTATAATTATTTTAACTATAATCCTAAATCAAATTTGATGAACTTAATCCAGTGTTGATCTTAAACTTTGCCAAACTTCCATACGGGCATAGCACGCTATAATGTCTTTCACACGCACGGAAAAAAATAGCGTACGGTACATGTGTTTGTACGCACGATTCATTCGGCTTTTGAATTACGCTCAAATCGCGATCCCGCTGTCGAGACTTTACTATTGTACTCTCCGACTACTATAGTACTTTCAGAACGATTATCTCCCAGACTCACAGAATAGTGTGTTTATTTTTCATCATGTGACATACTTTTGACCAACCAGAATTCGAGAAACTTACAATGAGGGATATAATTTAGAATGGGTCAACGTTTGACTACAAGATTTTCACAGGAGAATCCTTGCATAGTTCACTTGATTCTAGAATAATTTCAGCCCAAGTTGAGTACTACCCCCTATCATGTCATTTACCATTAAATGAGAGGATTCTATAAAGTAATTGCTTCTACATACAATGACCTGGCAACTCAGTCGTTGCCGTAATTTCACACCGAAAGAAAAAGAAACATAGGAAATCGTGTATAAACGTTAACTTTAAAAACATCATTACAAATCATGGATTGGTCAGGGAATATTGGAACCAACAGAACAATTATTCCTACAATTATCTACTTTTGCATTATATGATATTGCTCAACATTTTCTTAAAGGGAAATCCCTGAAATACAGCCTCAAAGATTGTGTCATTGATTTGCACGTCAAAAAACATCGAAGTGAATGAAATCAGCTGAAATCATATCCGATGTGAAGATTGATATAAATAAACACCTCTCATAAAGACTAGGGGTAAAATATTGAGCTTTGGTGAAAATCTGGACGGTTAAACTTCATCCTTTTTCAAATGGCTCAGAAGCCTTTTCAAAAAATCCGTGACGTCAAACGTGCACGTGCCGTTCCAAAATTGTCCGATCAGCCGTTAGCCGAAGGTGGCGCGGAGGTTAGCCGTTTAACCAATCGGTGCGCTCCGCTGGGCTTGCGACGGTACACATAACCGCGATTCACAATTTGAGCAAAATTTAAACTCACGGAAAGAACGACATTCTGGTAATATGTCGTCATTAGTTTTTCTTATAAAACAACAAATTCATGACGTATGGATCTCAAACTTTCAATACACCATTTGTAAGTACTAAACTACCGTTTGGTATTGATAATGAAGGGAAGTAATGGACTTGCACATCCCTGACACAATCTTTAATACTCATGATAATTTTTTGTACCAGAATTTCAAAGCCATATTCATGAGTACATCTACACAATCCATCCATTTTTTACGTTTTAATACTAGTGGAGATACACTGAAGCTCTATCAGAAAATATCATTTCACACTCCAGCAAATTCACCTCTTCTTGGCAGTTTCCCATTCCAAATGTGTCAATTTGTATAGCCTGCATTAAATTGTCCTTTCTTTAATTCACACACACATAATACCCGACGAGTTTCCACTCGTTCTTGACTCCTAGACTATGGGGTATTGACCCCCCCCCAAAAAAAAAAATCTAGAAAAAAGTTCTGTAGTCTCCAGATTGGTATTGAAAAACAATATTACAAATTGATTAACATGAACCTGTTGATGAGAAAACACAATTATTGTTCTCCAATTTTTATTTGCGCGTTGAGGGTATATTCGACTTATTAGTGAGGCAAGTTTTTCAGTCACATTCATAGGAGAAGTAAACACCGTCAGTATTTCAATGCATAGTCCGGCAGCCAAGGGGGTTAACCTTGTTTTAGGGTCTATAGTTTTTTTCTTTGCAGATCTGATTCTTTTCAGATTTGAACAATCTGAAAACTGACACTCTGTCAGTCTTGGGCAATTTGAGATATACGGAAAAAACAAAATGGCCGCCAAAATGCCTTATTTTTAATAGAAAAATTAAAATGGCAAGTGTTTGTTTCAATAATGGGCTATTAGTTGTGTATATTTTCAGAAGTCTGTTACCTGAGACAAGTCTAATAGTGTTTTATTATCACAGATTTCCAAGAAAACACTATATTAGTCTCATTTCCAGACCCTGCGACTTTTCCTTCCCCATAAGTAGACGCACTAACAGACAGGCAAGTATCCGAGGCCTGTGATGTCAGGCCCGTGTAGCCTCAACACACATTCTTAGTTATGTTTATGATTCATTTGGCCATTAATTTAAAAGATCTTATGATTGGCACTCTGTTAGCCTTGAGCAATTAGAGGTATGCAGGAAAAACAAAATGCCTGATTCTTGTCCAGAAAATCAAAAGTCAAATTTCTCTTTTACAAACTATGCCAGTTGTGTATATTTTAAAGTTCAGCACCTTAGACAAGACTGATAGTGTTGTGTCATTACACATGGCATGTTAATTTGCATAATTTAAAGAAAACACTCTGTTAGTCTTAGTTCCAGACCCTGCGACTGTTTCTTCCATTGAGACGCATTCGGCCTGATGAGCACCCAAGGCCTTTACAGGCCCATGCAGCCTCAACACACTAGACTTAGTTAAAGTTGAACGATAATTGTAATTTCCTTAGCATAGAATTCGCTAATTCAAAGTTCTGGAAGCCAGACCAGTATACTGTCAGCACTGGGCAATACGTACAAATACAAAATGGCTTCCAAACAAACTGATTTTTACACACAGAAAACATACATGTACTTAGTAAGATAAGGATTTTGATTGCATGGAGGTGGCGATATTCTAAGTCTATGAACTGAAAAAAAGTGGCATAATGCGATAAGAGATGACATACTAATTCTCATAAATCAAGATGGTAGCAAAACCTCCAGAAGCTGTAATTCATATTTGCGTTCAAAAGAGGATAATAGACATACAGCTTAATTGTTATGTAAGCAAATTTACAAATTCTGCTAGTCCTGATTGATGGGTGATGTATGCGGCTTAACCATGTGTCTATCTCGTAACAACTGTCAAGCTTTGATGGAAGGTTGGGTCTGCAAGTACGGCTCTAGCATTTTTTATAAGTTCTAATCAATGTTCTATGTGAGAAGGGTCACTTCACCCTGTCGCATATGCCCAGAGGAAACCATCCCGTTTATGATGCAGCTGGATGTCAAAGATAAAATCTACCCATTTGAAAATCATACAGAACATATCACAGAGACATGCCTGAGCTCCCTGTGTCATTCTATCTTTAATTTCAGATCTAGCACAATCATGGTGAAATCCTGCAAGCACCAAGAACATTAAGATGAGCTCATTTACAGGAGCAGGTATAGCTAGGCGGTATGAACAAAATAAGCCACTGTCTTCGATGTCCAAAATTTCCCTTTTCCAGAGCTCAACTTACAATTAGCCAATTGCCTTTAATCGGGATGCGATGGAGTTTGAACTTACTGAGATCTTTTATTTATAAGACAGAGTTCTACCAGTAGGGCCAATGATGGATTACGACTGATTTGAAAGTCTTGATCCAGCAACTAGGGACTCACTGCCAAGCTGTCCTAATGCTGTTGCCTTGTATATGAGGTGTGACAAAAAAGAAACGAGACCGTGACAGCCACGCCCATGACGCAATGTCAATCAACCCATCGCCCATGTCACTGTATTGCCCAACATCTCATCAATATTCTGCTATAATATTGTTCACTTATCTTACTCTCTGCCCCTTCCTTGGGCTGTTTAGTGGCATGCCCCTGCTTCGCCCCGTCACAATACGAGAAGTGGAGCGGGTAATCAATCGGGAAGATCCTGGCTCAGTTGGGCAGGTGCTCAGCTGGCATCTCGAGCTTGTCCAGGAGAAAATCCCTCCCACAACATTGCATTTTCTCCATAAGCCTCCAGGAGAAGCTCGAGACATTTGGTTAAGCCCCCTCCCAACTGAACTCAGTTGGGAGGGCGGTCACCGGGCGCTCGTCGCCCGAAACATGCCCGGTGTCTAGACGGTCACCGGGCGCTCGCCGCTTGGGCATCAACCTAATCAAGCAATTACCGTTGAACGGGTATGTTACTTCTTGTTGCTGTTTTGTCGGTTTTAACGGCGCATATCAATCAATGACCGATTATTCACGCCGAATAATCTACTTTTCGAAACTGCTTAATAAAAGGCTGCCGAGCGGTCGCCGCCCGGTCGCCACCCAGTCGCTGTTGGGCAATCGGTCGGTCACTGGGTGGTGAGTTCAAAATCGGTCAGCGTCTGGACGGCGCCTGCTCGATTAACCCGGCGTCTGTCCGGTCACCGATCGTTATTTAAAGCGACGCTTTGAGCATTTCACATGAGACAACAGCCATATTTCGAACGTAAATTTCAAGTAGGCTGTATTTATTCCTGTAGCTGTTATTTCAGCAATATGCCAAGTGAATAGAAAAAACAAGGGTACCTTAGGGGAAAGAAGAAGTTGGGGCGTCTGAAAAGGGCAAGGGGATGGGCAAGGCGGTCATGACCAAGTTTTGACTTAAATCGATCGTTGACAGACAGGAAATCGACAGGGAGCGTCGCTACGGCTTTACAGCAGGCTATAAATCGGTCGGTCGCCGCTTTATTTGTGACCGTATCCCTTAGTGATATCCGGGCATGCGCCGAGCAGGCACCATCCGGATGCCGGCCAATTTTGAATTCACCCGCCAGGTGACCGACCGATCTCCCAGTGGCAACCGTTCGGCAACAGGGTGGCGACCGGGTGGCGACCGCTCAGCAGCCTTTGATTTAGCGGCTTCGACTTTTAACCTAAATCGTTCGACGGCGACCGCTCGATTACGTCGGTACCCGGGCGGCGCCCACCCGGGCACCTGGCGTGTTTTGGGCGGCGAGTTAAATTGAGCAGGCGCCGCTAGAATTTTAACTCCGCGCTAGAACTTCAGCGGTGACCGATCGATGCCCTAAAAACCAGTGGTGCCTAGGCGGCTGCCGCTCGGTTACCGGGCGAAATTGGCAAAAAACTCGACGCCCGGCCGTCGAGCAGGCCAATTTTTGTATTCGTGACCACAATGTCAGGCACTCCTCAGCGTGCTCCACAAGAGACAACAGCTAGATTTTTGTACAAAGTTTTCTAAAAGGCCACATGTAATTTTTTTTACAGTTTTCATTGAATAAAAAAGCCAAAAGCACAGGAGAAACCCCATGGAGCAGGGGGTGGGCTGTATTGTTAATGGCTGTAGTGGGGCAACCACATAAATATAACCAGGTTGCCAGTGACATATATTCCCGGAGGAGCCCAGTGGTCCGATTTCTTAAAAATCGTCCGATGGCCGGTGGGAGACCGCCAAATCGCCCGATGACCGGTGGGAGACCGCCAAATCACCTGATGACCGGTGGGAGACCGTCCGGGAATCGGTTAGTCATTAGTCGGTTACTGCCCGGTTGCCACGCGGAGAAGCTTCCTCGATTTTGCCCAGTTTTGACTTAAATCGATTGGTGACCGACAGAAAATCGACAGGGCGCCGTCCGAGCATCGCTATTCGCTAGGGCTTTACAGTTGCTCAACATGCTCCAAGAATCGTTGGGCGATGCCTAAATTCCAGCGGCGACCGAGCGGGCTATAAATCAGGCAGTCACCGCTTTTACTTGTGACCGTAGCATAACAATATCAGACTTAAGTATGTGCACCTTTCAGTTTTTTTTTTGTTTTTTTACCAAAGGAAATTAACTCTATCTATGTAATCATGATGTATTTTTGTATTGTTGCCGGCCATTTTTCTGCATACCTCAAATTGCTCTAAGCTAACAAAGTGTCAATATTAAGATCGTTCAAACTGATAGTATGGAAATCATAAGCATGACTAAGTTTGTACGTTGAGGCTACCTGAGCCTGACATCACAGGCCTCGGGTGCTCATCCGGTCGCAGTGCATCGATTGAGTGAAAAAAAAACAGTTGCAGGGTCTGGAATTGAGACTAACAGAGTGTTTTCTTTAAAATATGCAAACTCACATGTCAATTGTAATGACACAACACTATCAGTGTTGTCCAAGGTATTGCACTTTTAAAATATACACAACTGGTATTTACTAAAACAAAAACAAATTTTCTGGACAAAAATCAGGCACTTTGTCGGCCATTTTGTATTTCCTGCATACCTCTGATTACTCAAGACTAACAGTGTGTCAATCATAAGATCGTTTACATTAATTGCCATAGGAATCATAAACGTAACTAAGACTGTGTGTTGAGGCTACACGGGCCTGACATCACAGGCCTTGGATACTCACCCATCCGTAGTGCGTCTACATATACTTGTAGAGAAAGGAATAGTCACAGGGTCTGGAAATGAGACTATCATAGTATTTTCTTGGAAATATGCAAATTAACATGTCATTTGTGATGATGCAACACTATTAGACTTTCCTCAGGTAAGAGAATTCGAAAATTTAACACAACTAATAGTCCATTACCAAAACAAACACTTGACTTTTAATTTTTCTATTGAAAATAAGGCATTTTGGCGGCCATTTGTTTTTTCCGTATATCTCAAATTGCCCAAGGCTGACAGGGTGTCAGTTTTCAGATTGTTCAAGTTGATGGTCTCAGGAATCATAATCTGCAAAGAAAAAACTATAGACCCTAAAACAAGGTCCAGCCCAAAATCTGTATTTGGCTGCCGGACTAGCAGCGATTTCACAGAAACGAACGTTACTAACTAGATTGGTCTTTACGGCCACGTTATTCATATTCATGAAAGCCTGTGAATCTACATTAAATGCACATCGGAATGTACTGGCGAAGATGTTCATTTGAATGAATTTAACAAAAGCCATTCACGCAGTCCTCCATTATTTATAGAATGGTTGTTGTCAAATGTCTTTTGAAAGTTCCTATTCAGTTTTCAAATCTCTTCGGTTTCACAGATGCATTGTGATTATATAGGCTGTCAAGCGCTCCCTAGTTTTTGAGCGAGGATGTGACTATTGGCATCCCACCCACGCAATTTATTTTTGTACACGGTGAAAGTCTCAGGTAGTTTGTACACTGATAAAATATACTTATTCATGACATTGTAAATAGCCGTCATGATAAATTCAATTTCTCGAAAACGCACAAATTAATTTTGGAGAACGAACCTGAAATAGGATTTAAGTAATATTTGGAAATCATCACTAGGAATTTGCAAAATACCAATGATGGGACTGCGAAAATCACGACATGGTGCCTGGCTCTTCAGTCTACACCTCCTGTGCAGCTGTGCGCCTACGTTCTTTGGAACGGTATCATGCAACATTCATCTTGAGAGCCTGTGCGGTAATCCATTCGGGGGGGGGGGGGCAGTCAAACATAATGTTGTACACATGCGTGACCAAAACACGCGTTTAAAGGAGTGTTTTTGAAGTTTTAGACGCGGGTAGCGCGTGCACGCGTTAAGGGTATAAAAAACACCCATTTTCAACAAAAAGGGTGATTTTAAAAGAATTGTCAAACGTATTTATAGTTAAGTCAAAAACCTGTGTTCCGTGACCATTTTCTGGCTAGTAAGGTTTGACGATTGATTTGAATTCTATGGACCACTTTAAAAAAAATTAGCCCCCATGTCCCTTGCAAAAATCCTGGCATTTTTTTCTAGCGGCTGCTTAAATCCAAAATGGCCGCCGGCGCCATTTTGGAAATTAATTGATGACCCAGCTGGTGGAACAGAGCACCGTATAATTTGCTCATGACACTTTTTTCGGGTAGTCGGCCCCCAAGGATTCGAATCTAACATTCTTTGACGCTCATGACTATCATTTTCACCAGAAATCCAAGATGGCCGCACATCCAAGTATGGCGCTCAACTCGGCATTTCCCAATATAGGTTTTGACCTGACGAGGACCAGGGCACCTAAAATCTGCGCAATGACCATTCTTTTGGTAAGTCGCCGTCCAAGCGAATCGAATCTGATATAGTTTGAAACGTCATGACATCATTTTCACCCGGAAATCCAGATGGCGCCGACGCATTTTGAAAAACTAAGTTTTGACCCAGACGGGGGAACCAGAGAACCTATAATCATGTTCCAGTGACACCTTTTCGAGTATTTCGCGTCCAAGGATTCCGAATCTGATATCACTGTTGACGTGCATGACATCATTTTCACCCAAAAATCCAAGATGCCGCCTCGACGCCATTTTGAAAAACTAGGTTTTTGACCCAGACGGGGAACCGAGCACCTTAATCATGTTCAGTGACACTTATTTCGGGTAATTCGTCCCAAGCGATTCGAATCTGACATCTAGTTGGACGTATATGACATCAATTTTCACCATGAAATTCCAGATGGCGCCCAACGCCATTTGAAAAAATTTAGAGTTTTGTAGACCCTGACGAGGTAACCAGGCATCTATAATCGTGTTCAATGCACCCCACTTTTTCGGAGTTAGATGTCCCTAAGGATTTCGAATCTGACTATTAGTTTGACTTTACGAGTTTTATTTCAGCCAAAAGTCTTAGATGGCCCCATTCGTGGTAGAGCCAGCTTCTTGTGTGGAGCAACATAGGGATGATGAATTAACACCTTATTTGGCTTATTCTAAATGTCATGGATAATTGTTTGAGCCGTCCGTGATTCGGTGCAATATATGACATGAGAATCGCTACATAATCTGATCAACATTTAATTACTACGAAATATTTACAGGAAGTAGTTACTTTACAGGAAATATTTACTTGTCAAAGAAAAAGGTGAACATACAAAAAATTAGCCTACAAGTCTACTTCTGTAGGGTTTTGTATGAAATAACAGTGCTGTGTATAAGTACCTAGAAGTCTAGAACACGGTGAAAAATAACAACGTGTCCTGCTGGTTCACTCCCTAGCTGCATTATTATCCGTCGGATAAGTGATATTTTACTGTCACTAAACTTTTCTTAACTCTTCTTCTAGTGTATAGTATCTTGTACTCGTGTATGCCTGCCTAAAAGTTTTCATCGGCCCATCAAAGCTTCAATGACAAATCATAAAAAGTTTTGTAGACAATTACACCAAAACAACAATAAATCAGTCCGAATCAGACCATTCTTGCTCTCTGGATCGAAATCATCAGATTCTGATGAATCCTCTCTCCTCTGCACATAATCATTCTCCTCATCCCCTTCTTGCTTCGATCTCGTCGCTCTCATCTACATCACTCTCATTTATCATCGCTTTCTTTTCAGCGACTGATACAGACTAGGGTGCATTAGAGAGTAGGGATCGTGTGTGGCCAAACAGGTAAACCACCCACCAGCTCCCACCCATGCCCAAATGGCGAGGGTGATGCTGCTTTTCGTAGGGATGACGAATAAGATCTGCCAACGTAGTTGCGCGGAGGCATGTGACAAAGGTTATCTACATGCTGGAGAGAAACTAACAAATGATTTGTTTTTTTTTAGTGACTTTACTTTGCCTGCACGGGCCTCAGCCATGTTTTTTTTTTTTTTGGGGGCGGGCATAGATAACATGTAGCGTGATGCGCAAGAGTTCTCTAGCACTTCTTTCTCAAGGCCAAGGCTGTCACCACATGCACCTTGAGAGCTGCTGTTGGGCCACAGACTCTCGCCACCCGGTTCCATGCACAGACTTCTTACCCTTGCCGTAGAATCCAGAGTTTGGTATGCAAGAGATTGTCTACTCTAGATGCTTCGCTTGTTCCCTCCTGCACTAGACTCTGTCAAACCAGCAAGCAATGCGCATAAGTACTGCCCACTCTTTGATCCGTCTGAGCTGAACCCTGTCATCTTACGCAGTTTTGTGAAAGTCAGGTCACAGTGGCCCGGTTGTTATCGGGCATGCTGCTAGATACTGTCTATGTCGTAGCAGGTTCATTTCCGCGCAGCTGCTCGAATTATCTCGCTC
>JZLH01S0081616.1:18865-31334 GCA_001188425.1 Eucidaris tribuloides | reverse complement strand
AGTAGTAGCAGGAGGAGCAGCAGCAGCAGCAGCAGCAGTAGCAGCAGTAGAAGTAGAAGTAGTAAAGTATAATTTATTTGTGCATGTAATACTTGTTCTCAAAATGTTGCTTTTTGTCTGTGTGTGTGTTTATATCATTTCACATGATTTTCTAGATAGAATGCATGAAACCACTATCTCGTTCAGTGCATATACATGCGTTGCAGCTTTGCAGTGATGACATCGACCTTTGCCATACATACAAATTAAAATCACTGGGTACGCCTAGCTGGAGGGGACATTCTAACTAACCAGGTGTAGGTCAGGATAAGCCCAGCAAGGATTCCACAGTCTCTGTCTTGTCCACTCCATTCACCGTTAATATTTTGAACCCAACGTTGTATCCTTGAACAACGTGATTAGAATTAGCTTACTTTCTGCATTGAAATAGTGGAAAAGATCGAGAAGGAAGCGAGAATAGGGGTGTCTAATTTCAACCAGGGAAGCTTGTCATGCGAAGCACTTAAAGTATTAACAAGTTTTCTACACCACGTAAAATTTATTGATAAGCCTATGGGCTGTGGTGTGGTAAGGCTGCAATGTGACTAAAACCGGAAGATCCTCCATTTTAAGGACTTTGAAAGGCATTGTCAACTTGAATAGCTCTGTAAAGATACGCATTTATTATTATTTTTTCTTGGTGGTTTAATAATAGCCATGTATTTATGACAAACATCCATTAAAAAAAAATCATTCACAATAATTGTTGAAAATGACAATATTTTAAAACTGAAACCCTCAATTTAAAGGAGTCTGAAAGGCACTGCACATTTTGAATAACTCTGTAACTATACGCAGTGACTTGTTTTTTTTTCTAGGTAGTTTAATAATAGCCATGTATTTATGACAAATACCCATTTTTCCAAAATGTCACTCACAATAATTGTTGAGAATGACAACAATATTTTGCTCCATCGTGTTTCAGCAAACAACATGCTATTCAGTATAAATAACAAACACGTACGCCTGTTAAATGCCAATAACAGGCCTGTATGACAAAAGAAATAGCAGTACTACAGAATTGTTGTCATCAATAACGTCCTATTTATTGTTACAGAATGGGGTTGCTTCACAGGATGGTCATGCATGAGACAAATTGCTTAATCGTTTTTCAAGGATCCCCATATCAGCAACATGTAACGTGCGCTTGTGTGTGGTATTTGACCCAGTAAAGTTACACAATTGACTTGGCGAAAAACACATATCCGCACATAGCCTTCTATCATTATTATTTTCGATTTCCTTAGCGCCATTTGAGCGGGAAAAAAACATTTTTACGAATGAATCCACTCCACTTTTTAAGTATTATAGTGTACAGACGACAATATGAAACGGAACCTAGTTTGATAAACCTGTTGCATTTGCATCTGTTTTTTTTTCTGAGCCTTTTCATTGTATATTGTTTGTATTATACTCTAAAACGTCAATTAAGCATCATTCTGTTAGTTTACAAATACTTACGTCGATTTTTTTTATACCTAATGATTATACTTCCTCAAAAGCTTTATAAATCTTATTCTTACCTGTTATGATACTTCAGTAATATCAAGCCGCGGTCAATTTGAAACCTATTTTTGTCATACTTGCTTCATAATTTCTTATGGGTTTGTTATAATTGCAGTATAAATATAAAAATATATTAATAAATGCAGAAATTAATATACCGAATCAAACAACATACATACACATACATACACACACACACACACACACACACACACATACATACACACACACACACATACATACATACATACATACATACATACATACATATATGTATATACATACACACATTTTACACCCATACACAAGTTTGCAAATACTCCACTATTTTTTTTTGAGAAATGATACGTTATCCAAAAAATATCGCATAATATTTTCAAATTTAGCATCACAAACCTACAAACTCAGTTCTCATCCACAACTTCTGTATCTGATTCGTACATTTATGTTGGTATAATAGTAATTGATAATGGCAAATGCGTACCGTGAAGCACAATTGATACAAGGAAATGAGACTAGGCTCGCGGTCACGGTTATATGAGTTTGATGAAACTGGTTGTTGTTGTTGTTGTTGTTGTTGTTGTTGTTGTTGTTGTTGTTGTTGTTGTTGTTGTTGTTGTTGTTGTTGTTGTTTCTGGTTGTTGTTGTTCTTGTTGTTGTTGTTGTTGTCGTTTGGGGGTTCGGAACTTGAAACGTGAAGGGACAAATGATCTTAAAGGCTGTGGATCTCATTTGCAAACATCCCCGCAGACCAGAAAACGATAACCCATGCCCTTAGGCTATTGATGAAGGGCATGTCTGTGAAATTTGGGGTTTAATGATTGCCTAGAACTTAAAAATGCAAAAGAAAAACAATAGCCGTTTAGTGTACGTTCTATGGTAGGAATTTTTTTCTCGCGAGAAAAAATTCAAATCGGAACGGTCACTATAGTTTCTAGCGTTTCTAGCTCCTATATTTTGCTAAAGGTTCCCAGATGGCATTTTCTTCTAAATGCCATTGTATTCGCACAATGTTAATTCTCAGGCATGCAAAAGAGATCCCCTGCCTTTAAGATATCAAACTGTGATCTCTTGTATGAACAATACTGCCCCCCCCCCATGACAAAAGGGGATAACTGACATTTTAGTGTTTCAGAAATACAGAGCAAAACGTATTTTCTTAAAAGCCTTAAAATACTACTCAGTATTTTGTTGTCAAGTTAACATATCCAAATGTGTATTTCAAAGGTCTTTCAAAGTCATACAACAATTTCCTTATACAATCCCGCATTTTTCGTTCAAATTGTCAATTATGCTCATTAAATATGAGATCAGGTTAATGTAATGTCTGGAAGCCAGACTAGGGCACATGTTGCTTTGCCCATAAACTGTTTAATATTAATGCAAATTCTTTGCATACTATTCTGACAAAGGTTGCTCTTAACAACCTGACAGCTTGCTGGAGGCTTGCCAGACATATTGACAACTAATTAATGCAATTTGCAATTTTGGTATTGAAAATTTATTCATAAAAACAGGTGAGAAAAATAACTCTGCACTAGGTTTCAGAAGAGAAAACATCCATAAATTTGAATACACTATGAAATAGTCTATTGCATATTCATATTTGGCCTGAAGATGGGTAAAGGGCAAAATCAATTTTAAAGCGAATCATTTTGAAAAAAAAAGTATGTAGGCTACCGTATCAGAAATCTAATCACTTATGGGGATAAGGGGCATAATTGATTAGATTATCAGGTATGCACTGCCCCCCCCCCCCCCACCGTGACATAGATAAGGGGAAAACTGACATTTTGGTGTATCAGAGATATTCAGAAAAACCTATTTTGTTCAAAGCCTCAAAATACTATTCAGTGTTTTGTTTACACGTTAACGTATCCAAATGTGCATTTCAAAGGTCTTTCAAAGTTATATGACAATTTCCTGAAAATCCCGCATTTTTCGTTCAAATTGTCATTTATGCCTTTTTGTCGTGGGGTTCCCCAAAAATTTGATATTAAGAAACTGTTACAAAATGCAATAACATCACAAACCATTTGTTACAGTTGGTTTCACGATTGCATTTATTTCTTTTTCATATATCAGACTCTTGAAAGGGAAATAAGTTAATGGTGTTGCCATGGAAATCAAATCATTTCCTTGTAAACCTAATTAAAACCATACTTAACTTTGACCAGTTTTACATAACTTTACCAAGCTTTAAAAGTCTTTAACAAATGAACAGAAAGGGTTGTCTAATTTCAACAAATTAAAAATATTGACATAATACTTGATTATTTTGTTATTTGATTGTTGTCCTGGTAACTAACAAACTAAACAATATGAAAAGACTGTCAGAAACCTCTTTTAAATTTTCAGTAACCTCCACAATTTCTCCACAGGTCTCTCTTTATTGCTTATCTTTTCTGAAAACTATGAACTTTTTGTTTTCAAACAAAAAATATGTTTTAAGACTGAAATTTTGTGCTGCTGAAATGCAAAATATGCATTCGTTTTTTTGTTTTTTTTTAAACATATGTCAATTGTTTGTGTGTTTATATATGACAGTGTTCAAAATCAGACCACCATTTGACTAACAAAAGTGTGTAAAAATTAAAGGGGGAAATGCATTTTAAAACATGAATACATGTCTGTTTTAAGGTAATGTACTTTCAGTTTTTGAAACTTAGAACCCTGTATCTTTCACATTTTTGTGGGAAAAAATCAGATTTATGGCCTTTTTTGGACGCCAAATAAGCCATTTTGGCGTGACAAAAATTTTCACCAACTTTGAAATTGTTGTAGAATTCCAAAAATAAGCATATATTATTTTATGTGTTTATTTTTAATAGTTCATATCATAATCTTTCCAGTGAGACTAATTTCCTATAATTGCATACTTTACATGTCGTAACCCCTTCAAATTACCCTGTGCTGTGACAAATGATACTCAAAAAAGCCCCTTTTCAGAGTAGTGCATCTTTTGCATCACTAAAAGATCTGATAGGGATGGGTTAGAAAGCTTAATTTCACCTCCTTTCATGCAGAATTTAATAAGCTATAAGCTCACTGTAATTGTATTTTACTATCAAATAAATAAACAGGAGAAGAAATGCAAAAAGCAGCTACCTACATTTCTGAAAAAAAATATAAGTTATTGGCCTGAATATCTAATCAATTATGCCCCTTATATTTCTCAATAAGTGATTAGATTTCCAATGTGGTAGCCTGCATAGTTTTTTCTTTTCAAAATTATTATTTTTAGAATGGATTTAACTCATTTTAAACCCAAAAAATGAATATGCAATAGATCATTTGCATTATATATTCAAATTTTGACGGATGTTTTCTCTTCTGAAACCTAGTGAAGAGGTATTTTTTTCACCTGTTCGTATGAATATATTTTCAATACCAAAAATGCAATGTGCATACATTAGTTGGAGCAAGGTGTGGCAAACCTCCAGGAAGAGCATCCTTTGTCAGATAGAATAGTATGCATACAATTTGCATTTACTATGAAACTAGTCTAAAGGTAAAATATGCCCAAGTCTGGTTTCCAGACATTTAGATTTACCTGTCTTCATATTGATAAGAAAACTTTTATCCTCAGTCAACTGCTTTCAGCAATACTAGAGTCTTGATATGAGGCAGAGTGAGTGTCTCCGGAGGTTAAAAAAAAAGTCGGAGAATGGGTGTAATTTACAGGTCAAAAAATTGCCTGGTCTGGAACTGAGACTACATATGCCCATTAGCTACATTGCAAAATACACACACCAACAAATTCTAAAATACCTTAAAAACGAAAGCATATTTTGCTTTTCCAACTTCAGAAATGATTTCATCACAAAATTTTGGTCTAGAAAACATATCTTTCGTTATGAAAACATAAAGTTCATATTTTTGGTATTTTGACAGTCAAATTGTGGTAGAACCTTGAGCCTTGTCATAATGTTGCAGTGTACTTACTGGGCATATTCAGTCTCAGTTCTAGATTATGCGTATGCAACGTTTTTGACCTCCATAGTACACTATAGTTGTACACTATTTCATGCACAGTGGTTGAACATTTTATGCATACTTTTCTGTTTGACAAAGGTTGCTCTGAGCAACCTGACAGCTTGCTGAGGCTTGCCAGACATAGCAACAACTAATGTATGCATTTTGCATGTTTGGTGTTGAAAATATATTCATAACAGGCGGGTTGTTGTTATGTGGCTCAGGCTGAGTGCACTAGTGAACTAGTCTGCTTTGCCGACTCTAAAATGGCTCATGACACGTGATGCCCTTTTAACAAGCTGATTATGAAACAAAGGGACACTTTCAATTAATATTTTTTTGTTCTACATGTTTAACATGGTGTACTGAGTCCCCTACACTATGTAACTCAATTTTGGAAAAAAAATGTCAGTTATGCCCTTTTGTCATGGGGGGGGGGGCAGAGTTATACCTGGACTATTTGCCACAAAAAGATCTAACCCAATATGTTTCTGCGTTATTGCCCTGTTTTAGGTTATGTCTCAAAGGTGCCTTCTGGCGGTGTCTAGCACTGAAAGTCCCATTTAATCATACATGGGAGAACTACATGTTCAATACTTCTTAATTTCTGTCGAGTTGCAGTATGAAGAGAAGTAATTTCTGCCCTGAAACGTGTGACTGCAGTTAACCAGTTTAATGAAGCCTTGCTTGGGAATGTGTCCTGATTTTTCACAGTGTTCGGCGAGGAGTGGTTCCAGTGCAATATCGATATCCTTGAGCGGTTATGTCATGAACTACGCCGTTGGGACCTGCCTTAAAGATTAAGCACGTAATAAAAATGTTTGAGGAGCCGCCGGTTTTGTGCCGAATATGTTGGGAGAGTCGTTCCAGCGATTGCATGCGGTTATAGCTAATTAATAAAGTTACGCGACCTACTACCTACGCAATTTAATCAAACATGATTGCAATTAGAAAAATAATGGCATTGTGTGCGTTCGTCTTACATAGGGCCTATACTGTGTGGTGTAATTGAAATGGCAACATAAAAAAGATGTGCTTGACATTAGAGGAAATGCAGGAATATTGAAATGCAAATAAGATCGTTCTCAGATTGGTGAGATTAGATTCTAAAAAAAAACACAAAAAAACACATGTCGGGGATTGGTAACCTTTATATTAGATTTTCTATAGCATCTTTCAAAAAATGAAGTTTTCAATAACAACAGTTCACGTTTGGCATTGCATTATTGAAGGTTTTCACAATTACCTAAACTATCCGGATATCGAAAACGATATCATTATACATCGGCGAGGAGACATTACCACCATTTTTACCAAATCGCAAAAATAAGATATTATCATACAGGTACGCAGGGGGGTGCTTGGGGTGTTCAAACACCCCCCTTTTGCAAAAAGGGGGTGTTAAAACCCCGGCCCCAAACACCCCCTTTTCCCTGTACACTCTTTTTACGATATCCCCCCTTTTGCTTCAAAAGGGGTTTTGAAATGTGAAGATAACATGATTTGATAGAATAAAAAATTCCTCCGCCCCCCCCCCCGCTTGAGCGATTTTTCGACGGCTGACGCGAGCGGGAAAAATGTTGAACCTAGGATTTGGCCGCGGATGAACACCCCCATGGCAAAATCGTGCGTACGCCTATGGATATTATATTTCACTAATGACAAGAAAAGTGTCCAGTAACTGCATAAAGAGAGAGAATTGGCGTGTACAGGTGAGTAATGTAAAGCAATGCAAGCGCAACGTTGCCATGATGTGTATAAGCTACGGTGGGTAAAGGCATCATTTAATAAAGTTTCCAGTTTATGAAAATGTTAGTTTCACGATCCGACACGCTACTGATGTCTCTGATGGGTCTAAAAATGAGGCCCTGAAAATGTTTCAGCCCAGAATTATCATTAATTGCTACTAACAAGTGAACAATCAATGAGCGACCAGTTCAGTGTTCATATAATAGACAGCTGTATTATAGAAATGCAGTCCATCGAACATTAATCCATGTGCCAAAATGTATCTGTACATTGTTTGCTAGTGACAGGTTGACTGTCTAAAGTTTTGAATTCTTGAATGTTCATTTGTCGATTCAAACACTATCGAGGTTATCAATGTTTGACAATTTTTAAGATGGGGCTTCCATAATGTTAAATGGTGTCTTTAAGCGTAGGGTTGGCAATAATAAGTGAAACATTAAAATGACCGACCTGTTTTGAACAGAAGGTGCACAGCAATGGTGAAATTGATAAATTGCACACTTATACAAAAGTTCTAACCCTAACCCTTACACATTCCGCCCTATGAACCACCAAGTCTGCCGTGTGTTGGCAGCTTCGCAACAGAACTGCGGTAATCGTTTTGACTTAATCATAGTGACCTTCAGCAGGTTGGTGAGAAAATAAAGGACGCAGATGCATTTTAATCAAGGGTGATATTTTATTCATTCGACAGCAAACTTCCGATGACGATTATTCAAATGTTTAAAGCACTTCAAATAATTTTCAACGCTTTCTTTCCCTAAAGACCAACGTCGTTTGTGTTTAACGGACGGAAGATAAAAAAATAGCACGTAATTGCTTATTCGTATTGATGTTCCCTTCGTAATTAATTTATGGACATGAATAATAGAGTTGTTATGTCTACACAGTCATCTGTCATTTTGAACGTTAGATGTCAATGTGTTATAAAAAATACCCCCGCTCTTTAACGCTTTGTAACTCCGGCCTTGTTCAATTACATAATGACATAACATGGAACTTCAGAAAACGTCTCCAAAACAACGATTATTTGACTCGTACAATGTACAAGTGTTGGATTGATGTTGATTTACAAAGACGAAAGACAAAGACAAAACTTACCTGTTTGATATGAATGTTAGAGAATCCCAAGCGGCTTGTGATAAATGCTAGCAGACGATTTCAAATACGTGATATGCGTACAGAATTTCAAGTTTATTTCTCTCTTAATTGCGTCTTCGGATAAATCTTTATATCATCCTGCTTCCCACACATAACTGCATTTCCAAATCAAAACTTGTCATCCACAACCTGTCCCATGTATCTAACCGAGCGCCTGATAAGTCTAGAACTGAATTAAGTCGATATCACCTGGAAGTCCGACTCTATAAGCTGACAACTTTGATGAACATCTGCTGCGAAGAATAGAGGTCCTTCGCGCAATCAGACAAACTCTCATAGAATACACTCGAACTTATTGTTTTAAAGGCTCAACAGGATGCACGGAATTATACCCTGTAATCTTTACCAGTTACCAAGACCCTGATAGTATACTGGCTGCACGCTGTAGAAGTGTCGAAAATTCGTCAATAGCAATTTAATTGAACACGATACGACACGAGGTATTAGGAGTTGTCATCTAGATGATCGAACACCCATGTGCTGTGAACTGACTGACTGCTGACGAGTATTATGCCCGACCGCTTCGTGCATAGCTCGGGTTCACTTGTTATTTGACGGGATTGCATAGGCATTGGGGTATGACAGATCTCAATACGTGCGGTACGAGCGGGGAATGCACGCAAATCACTTCTATACGAAACCGTGTGGTTGATAAATACAGGTCTACGTATTTGCAAGATTACAATCCATCGTCCTGATGCTCTAGATTAGAAGCTGTAACTCTTAAAACAAAATAAATTGCCAGATCTGATGTGAGCATGTTTTGTGTTTTGCATCGTACTTCCAGCTTGGTATGCATAGATATATTTTAAGCGATGCACGTTGACTTTTTTTAAACTAATCATTGTAATGTTGTAGCAGGCGAACACCCACAATCAAAACATTCACTAAGAGTTGAATGCTTATCTACCCTTTAAACCACGCTTAATTTAGAGCTGATATCAGTACCAGGGCAAATCATAACAATATTTATAATATCAAAATTATGATTGTGACCTACTAATCAATTACACCTCTTAAAGGTCTTTAAGCTTGATTACGGGACAAATCTGAAAAACGCCCACAGCAATTTTCCTTTTTCCAACTCCCCTGGAAGTATTCATGGTCCGGCTTGTCTATCTGGTGCTCAAGTGTAGAAGAAAGCTTTGTGTGTGCGTTTTGGCTCCTGAGCACCCCCCCCCCCCGGGGGGGGGTCACTCTCCACACGACCTGCTACGCACCCGTGTCCAAAAACCTCAGAAATGCACCTTAAATGGCGTAACCTACATAACCAAATTTGCAATCCTAAATGGCGTAACGCATGAGAAAGGCTAACCTAAATGGCGTGACTCAGATGAAATCCACTGATTCTGATACCCTAAATGGCGTGAACTGGAAATCCACTAATTTGACATGTTTGATATCCTAAGTGACGTAAACAGTGAAATCAACTAATTTATTACCTTACCCAAGTATCCTACTCATCTAAAACATTATTGTACATTGAAGAACCCGAAAAGGTTCAATTAATAATTCATTTATAATTTTCCTAATTAACAAACGTTCATTTTGGAGATGTTAATAGATCTACTCAAATTTGCACCAATAAATGGCGTAATCTACCTAACCAAATTAGTAACCCTAAATGGCGTGACATGTGAGAAAAGGCTACCCTAAGCGGCGATTGCCTGCGATTGGTGTTGAAAAGGCTACTGTTTTTTCAAAAGACGTCGACGACGTCCGAGAGCTGGAAAAGGGACTGGAAAAGGGACCCTTTTCGACGCTTTTTCTGGACGCGGGTGCGTAGCAGGCCGTGTGTAGAGCGAACCCCCCCCCCCCCGGGGTGCTCAGGAGCCAAAACGTGCACACAAAGCTTTCTTCTACACTTGCCAGATAAGAGAAGACTCTTTCCTATGCACTGAGCAAAGTCGTCTTTCCAATCCCCTTGCTGTTTATTGTATAGATGATCTTAAATCAAAGACATCTACAATGTGGACACCAAAACATATATAAAATGTAGAACTTTGTTTATTGTATAGATGATCTTTATCAAAGACATCATTTTACAACGTGGACACTAAAACAAATATACAATGTAGAACTTTGATACCTGACTGTATAATGAAGATTGAAAGAATAAATCAAAAGCAAATAATGCAGATTGAAAGGATAAATCAAAAGCAAATAAAGCATACACTGTTGTACAAACGTTTCGGGAAGTACGCCGTCACTTCCAAGATATTTATGAATGAATATCACATTGATAAACGTCAACTGATATGGTTTATTCAAATATTAGTATATTGGGGAAATGTGAATGGTTAACCTGTCATTCGTAGATAAACTGACACTTATATAGCGCATAATCAATATAAAACTGCTCTATGCGCTTTACACATAGCTCTCCAGGATTTTCCATTTGTTAGTATTCAATGATAATTTTGAATTGCATTTTTCTCCACGACTCCATTTTTCCACACCATGCACTAGAGACGTTATTTAACAGTCTTGGATTCAGTGTGCAATGAAAGTGGTCATCACAAAGAAATTTGAGCCAATGGCATCATCCCAATAATCAGGAAAAATGACACATGGAAGTTGGAAAAACCCATTTCATTTAACCGAATTCTTTTGAACCTGTAACGGTTGGAATACAATCTCCGCCGTTCTCGAGAGGGCGGTTCACTAATCAATTGGCATGGGGACGCTTGTACATGCAACGCTGCTCTGCCCGCGCATGACTCCTGACGAGTGAGTCTCGGCTCCAAATTTTGTGACGTCATGTTTTGTGATCACGCGCGCCGCTGCTTCTCCCTCTCTACTCTTAGAATCTCTTCTACCTCTCTTCCACCATGTACATTCATCTCGATCGAAACATTTGAAGATCAGGTTTTGTAATTCAATAAAACGCAACCTATTAATAGCACATGAAACATATCATCTTTAGTTTTCAGTCAAGGCGTGTTATGTGGATTGTGTCGTCTGTTTTCACTTGCTATACTTCGTCTAGTTCCGTGTGTCGTCAACCCATCCTTTCGACTCAACACGACAAAAATCCGCCGCGGCATCCAGGGATAACGACAGTTGTCTATCAGTGAACTTCAATTCCAAATGTATAATGCATCGTATCGACCAATCGAGTTTGTTGTAATATTCAAACACTTGTCTACGATAAGGAAACGTGTTGTTCTTCTGAATCGATCGCCTATAGAATCGATCTATTTAATCAGACCAAAAAACAAATCTCTATCATTCATACTTTAGTTTTTTTTTAAATCAATCTTCCATTCTCAAAAAACAGAGATGAATGAAATACAATCTAATTCAAATAGCAATAGGCTTTCCATAAACTATTGCTCATCTTTCAATGATTTTAGACATCGGGTTCGTCCTCTTTCAATAACGTACACAAGTTAAGTACAAGACTGAAATAATTATTGCTATGCCTACACAATTCTAACACCAGACTCATGAACGTCCTGAAAAATTTATTAACCTCGTGGCGTCAGTTTGATATGTGCTAGCGGAGACATGAGGAGGTTTGTTATTTTGGTAGGGTACAGCTGTAATCTAAATTCCTCAAAAATTCATAAACCGTTTTTCGTAAGAACGAAATTCACACCAAGAGTGTCAAGGTCAAAAATTTCTCACCTCTGCTGAAAATATGGTCCGTCTTGTTGTCCATATTCGGGATGAGGTTTCGTGGGCCAAGAATAAATGAAGTGAACAGTCGCCAACGCTGGACCCAAGGCGACGCCCACTGTCTGAAAATTTACACACAATCATCTTAAAGGTATAAAGCATGATTGCTGGCCTCAACTTGGGCTGCAACTATTCTAGAATCCAGTAAACTATGCAAGAATTCTGCTGCGAAAATCTTGTGGTCAAACGTTGACTTAAAATAACTACTGTCAATATCTCTTGTGGTATGTAAATCCCAACGTTTGACCACAATATTTTTCACAGTATAATCTTTGCATAGCTTATTTGATTCAACAGCAGCTGAATCCTTGCATAGTTTACTTGATTCTAGAGTGTAGCATTCTGTGGGTTTTATTTT
>JZLH01S0081606.1:17500-22791 GCA_001188425.1 Eucidaris tribuloides | reverse complement strand
AGTAGAGATTCTGGTCTCAAAGTTGCACCCTGACATAAACTTTATGTTTCACTTTCCATAGAGATAAATTCTCAGTGATATAGTCTGACTAAGTGGGATGTAATATAACTATTAAAGTAATAGGCTAACATTGTGGAGCTTCAAATTAAAAAATTGTCAAACTTTGCTGTCTGAGCTACATAGTAGTGTTTGAATGGACAAGTGAACACACTAGAATACAAAAGTTTGGAAATTTATGCTGCCACTGGCAAGATATGAATGAATAAATAATTAGTACTCAGGGCGAGTAAAAATAGCCAAGATCCACACACAGTAAGTCTGTTGGAGGAAATGGGCAGGTGAAACTGGTCAACTTATGATTTTCACTCTTTTAAAGCACTTAGTAATCATTTTGAAATGCAATTTTTCAGGGCTTTATTTTTGGATCTTATCAAAGACACTTGGAGCATGGAGGAATGTGTAGCTCATTTTTTTTTAACTGAGGTAAATGTTAGCCAGTGGCTTTAATCTGTATTTGTTATGCGTAATAAGGGTGACAGCATTTGTACAATATGCCATGTATTGGTACAGGTCTACACTTTATTTATGATAAATTGATAATTTATAATAAGAGCACATTGTATTTTGTGAGTAAAAGCCCTGGAATGTTATATTATACAATTTTATGCCATCAAAATTAATTTACATGGTGCTTTCTTGTGAACACCAGTGTATCCAATGTTAAGGCATGCAAGAGACTTGCACTGTCAGTTTCTAGTAGATTGTAATAATAAAGATATAAATTTTCTTAGAATCAAAAGACATAACATCATGTTATGTAACATTAAAATCTCAAGGTCACGTTAAGTTTTGAGAGCTGTTCAAAGTAAGAGAAACATCGTATGTGAGGGTATACGTACTTACAAAATTGTTTATAATTAATGTAAGTTGCAATTTATCTATAGAATATTTATCAAATGGATTTTACTTCGGAGAAACTAATGAATTTGAAAGTGAAAAATAAATTATTGACAGTATATCAAATTTCTTGTCGTAGCATTGAATAGTAATAGTTTGTGGTGGAGTTTCAATGGTCTTTTATGATACGTGTATAATGAAACCACAGTCATTTCGTAATGTCTATCAGGGGTATTAAAGAACAATATAACCAAGTCTTGGGACATGATTAGTATTATAAATTGAAAGTGCTCAAGCCTACCCAAACAAATGACACAGTGATTATAAAGTTAAAGTAAATAGGAATAAAATAAGTTTGTCATATTTGTGTGGGTGGATATTATGTTCATGTATCTGGAATTTGTGGTTGGCAGGTTTCAATT
The DNA here is from genome assembly GCA_001188425.1 of Eucidaris tribuloides. NCBI lineage: Eukaryota > Metazoa > Echinodermata > Echinoidea > Cidaroida > Cidaridae > Eucidaris > Eucidaris tribuloides. Next base: position 21,472 of record JZLH01S0081606.1, on the reverse strand, counting down.
CTACTTTTAATCATTTTTTATTTATTTATTTATTTATTTTTAGTTTTTTTTATTTTTTTTTTTTTTGGGTGGGGTGACTTTTCATTTTTCATTTTTGACAGTTGAACTTAAATCTTCCTTTATTTTAGGAAAGTTACCTATACATGATATACAGGATATCAATCTATTCACATTTGTTTTTGTATGCCCTTCCACATTTAAATTGTTTAAAAAGGGGGAAGACTGCTGCAGGTCCCCGGGAACAGCGCTTCGATTACTGTATGCCCGTAGCATTTGAGTTCCTATGAAATACATAATTCTTCCATCACCCCCAGAAGCATACAAACTTGAAGTATGCTTCATAGACAGTTTTTAAAACCTAGGTTTTCGGAATGTTGTGCACAGTAAAGAAACACTTAGTAAGCCTCACATTTTACTGTATGTGAGCTATCCAAGAGCTATGTCTGAGTTTGTCCATAGTATTTTCCAGTGAAGTGGAAAACCGATTTCTGTTGGCATTTAAACAATCCGTGAAGTCAATTATTGCCCTTACCAAATTGGATGCACCACAGTTATATACTCTGTGATGTCAATCTTATCTAAATATCAAGAATTTAATTAATTAGAATGATGTCTTATCTTGTTGGGCTGTAATTGTTATCTTGCAAACTGTCAATACTTGGCATGGCTGAGATGCTAGCCTGTTGCTATGTAATGTACAGTGTAGTAAATTGTCCCTTGGCACTTCTGAATACATGTAGGTCTTTTAAAGGCAAGGTTCACCCTGACACCAAGTTGGTTTTAATAAAAGCAGAATAATGATAGAAACATATTAGTAAAAGTTTGGCGAAAATCCGCCAAAGAATAACAGAGTTGTGAAGGTTCAAAGTTTCAATTTTGTGACGTCACATGCGAGCACCTCCCTATTATGTCATGTAATATAAATTCCATAAAAGTGCCATTTTCTCAAAAATTTGAAAATAAGTTTACCTGAGATTTCAATATATTATCAGAAACCTTATTTCATAGGCTTCTGTGAAATAAAAACCATTCAATTATCATGAAACATTAAAAAAAAATGGCAATTTATGGAATTTATATAAGATGACATATAGGGAGCTGCTCGCACGTGACGTCACAAAATTGAAACTTTGAACCTTCATAACTCTGCTTTTCTTTGGTGGATTTTCGCCAATCTTTTACTAATATGTTTTTGTGATTATTCTGTTTTTATTAAGACCAACTTGATGTCAGGGTGAACCTTGCCTTTAATGTGTATTTGATTGGTTCAAGTATTATACTCTCAATAATATTTACAACATGGAGGTAGGATTGCCACTGATGTATTTCTTTAAGTCTGACACAATTCAAATTGTGTGAACTTGACCCTCATTCTCTGAAAGTCGAAGGTATACTGTATAAAACGTTTGCGTACACTACAGTGTAAATTCCATGGATGGATTTTGATGGAGCTCTTTACTGGATGTAGTGTATAAGATGTTGATAAGCTGATTACAATCTGGGTGAAGTGAGTGCAAGACTGCAAGGTCAAAGGTCAAGGATCAATAATCTCTCCATAGAATAATGAAGTACCAATTTTTAGTATAGTGGTCAAAACGACAATTGTGAAAAATGGAAATTAATTTTCCAGGAAAGCTGCAGCCCTCATATGAAAACAATAGACCGAAGAGCTAAATATCTAACATACTTACATACTTTAAGCCTGCCCACAGTCTATAAAATTCATGAAAAATACTCACTGTGTGGAAAATTTCATTAATTCTAATATTTTTTCAAATGACTAAGAGATGAAAATTCCAGCAACTTATATCTACCTGTACATGCTATAAATTTCTCAAATTGTGGTAATACACTGATTTCACACAGCACTCTGTCCACGAAGTCCCTCATCATCCTAGCCATCAACACGTAAACCTCTGAGAGAAAAAAAAATATCTGAGCTGGGAGATGTCTGTGATTGAAACAGGCAACTCTTTGTGATGTCTCACCATCACCGATAGGCACCGATGCACCCTGATTGCGGCGTGTATTACATTTCATGTTAATTTACCCGCTCTGTCATTATAAATGAATACCTGACAAGAGGGCTACCTGCAGCAAATTGAGACAATTTGGGCTCGGCGATTTATCGAGTTCCCTTCCCACCTCGTTTTGTACAACGAAACGTCCCCAAGATGAACCCTTACTCAGGCCGATTCCCTTGGGCTTGATCATTACTGTCTCCCTGGTCTCATCTTGTTTTAAGTAATAAGGGAATTCTTTTTCTTTATTTACTGTCATCTTTTTCCAAATTTGCAAGTCGTGAGTCATAGCCAGAGAAACCTGGAGAAGCGATTGTGGAAGAGTTGTGGAATAAGGAGAGAGATTCACTGGGGAGCTAGGGACTGGAATTCGATGAGATGATGTGTGCGTGTCTGTGTACCTGTGTGTGTATGTATCTTTTTAGGTTAGGTCTGTGTGTGTGATGGATTGTGTGATTTGCATTCTTATAGATCTTCAAACTAGTTTGAGGAAACCCTTAAGATACTACATGTAATTCACATTGCATGATACATTGTACTATTGAGTATTGACATTCCATTTTTGTTTATTAGTGACATTGTCTTTTGAGCATATTATTGTACCATCTATCCTTCTATGTGTACTTTAATTGAACAAATTTAGGTGTTCAGTTACTCCTCTATTTTAGCTTTTTCTTGGCTTTATCTTACATACCAATTGCAGTGTGTATTTGACTTATCATAGCTGGTCTCATTAGCGGCTTATTGGTATGTGGCTATATCTATGTTTGTGTATATTGACATCCATCATGTAAACAACATTTATAAACATTTGTAGATGGATTGAGAGCAAGATAAATGCATCACCATAAGTTGGTTTAGAACGTATGATGAAAGTAATCAGTGTGCATTATTCATATTTTCAAAGAATTCAATTTCAATTTCAATTCGTTTTATTTATTATTCGTCACATTTTAAAAAATAACATTCAAATATTCAAAGATAAGGATTTACACAAACATATTACAAACACACAGTTATTCTTAAATGATAATTGTATAATAAAAAGGAATCTAAGTAAAAGCAAATAAATGCTTGAAAGAAAATAAGATTCCCTTAAATGATTGAATGTTGAAAAGTTTAACTCTGATAGAATGTTGAAAACAGTATGCCAAATGCTCTGGGTTGACCTGCATGAAGAGAAAAGAGTTAAAGGTGAAACTTTCCCCAAACATTAACATCAATTAAATGATTAAAGCAAATGTAGAGGAATGTAATGGTGAAAGTTTGAGTAAAATTTGGATAATCCTTTCAAGAGTTATGATTTTTCACAAATTGATTAAATACACATGCAGGCCACCCTCTTTTGGCCAATCTACAGTAGTTGTGATGTCATAATAGAACACCAATACTATACAAAGATTTCATAAAATTTCACTATTCTCAGTAGTAAAGCATTTGACATTGTTTCATCAGAAAGGCAAGAAAAGAAGTAAACTCTGACATACATGTTTAACAAGTGCATTTGGTTGTTGTGTTTTTCCAAATGAAAAATTAAATTATTTTGTAGAGAGAGTAAAATGGAACAATTGTTCTAATGTTGTCAGGCATCACAGCTGTAGCAAAAGTGTGAAGATTTATTCAGTCTGTGAAAAATCGTAACTCTTACTAAATTTGCATAAACTGTACTGCTGAATTCCTGTAACTTTTCTGCATTCACTAAATTCATATTTATGAAAATCTGGAAAATTTTCCTGTAATGATACTCATATCATGAACCTAATAAATAGTATTGCAGTAAATCTAGGTTATGAAGCATTTATTTCACCATCCAAAAATATCAATTAATAAGCAGAGTTAAACTTTTGAATTGGCAACTGTCCAATGCAACTACGCTACAATGTATCTGCAGTAAAAGTTATACAAAAATAGAAATTAGGTGTGGTAAGACAAAGATAGTGATTTTTTAAGG
>JZLH01S0081606.1:0-15000 GCA_001188425.1 Eucidaris tribuloides | reverse complement strand
GAAAAAAATCAATTGAAATGTCAAGGTACAGTATTCATATCTGAATTTACATAATTGTGAACTGAGTAGATGAAGATTACAAAAAAAAAAAATACCTCTAATGAGCTATTAGTTGGAAAAGTCTGTCAGAGAGTCTACAATCCCATTTATATACCATCACTGTAATCTGTCATTACCATACTTGGTTATGACTTCTGTGATTGCAATGTCATTCACTTCTTGGGTCTTGAACGATTCGCTTCCTCTCAGCAGAATCAAACTAGTCCGATCAGATCGGATTGCAAATTGTTAGAAGTGTACATATGTCTCAAAAAATGTCCTCATGCTTCATAAAATAGTACTTGAGTTCTATGTTAGCATGGATTATGTGCTACTAGTTGTTTCAGATTTGTAATCTCAATCGCCACACGGGTTAATTCCGTTATTGTTGTTTTTGTTACAAAATAATGTTCTTTCTTTCCTCATCTTCTGGTGAAAACATAAACCTAGAAATGAGTGTACATTTGCTGTTTATTGTAACTGCCATCTGAACATTAATAACTTCCAAAATGTACCGTAATTGTTATTGTACCAAAGTTCAATGTGCCTGTCAAATTTTAAAAGCTGAATACTTCAGCTTGTTATTGTAGGAAGTTATGAAAAATAAATATTTAAATATGAATATTGAGTGATTATCAAAAACTTGCAAACTATGCCAAAATAAAGTTTGGTTGTATCATTCAAATTAATAAAAATGGGAGAAAAAAACTAACTAAAAGTTATAGCTATGTACTGCAGTCTAGTATGTATATATTAACTATGTCATATTTCTTTATTTATTGACTTCTGTTGGCAGGTTGTACATCAATTCTGCCATTTAACAGGTCTCAAATATAACCAGGCAACAGCCCACATTTCAACACAATGAGGGACAGCAGGCAGGTCTACGGACTCAATTTCCAAAGTGCAAGGACGAGCAGAAGAATTGCAAAAGCCATGATGTCTGCATTAGAAGAATTATCTACCCAGGTAGGTTTGTCTCTTTTCTTGTAAAAATTAAATTGTTTGTATCACACTCTTCAATTACCAGTAGCTAGATTATTGCAATGATTTGTTATTCGGAATGCCGGACTCTCTATATCCAGATTACAGAGAGTCGCAAAATGCATGTGCAAACTTGTATACTGTCAATCAAAATTTAACTTCAACTGCAGCCTCTCTTAGAGAACTCCACTGTTGCCAATATGTCAAAGAATCTCTTCGCCAATTTTGTTAATTGTGTATAAATCATTATGTGGCCATGCTCCTAGTTACATGACAGAACTGCTTCAAATCAAAGTCCAGTCTCACAGTCCATAGCCTGGCGCAGTTCCACAGATACATTGTTATTTCAAATCCCCATGGCAAAACCAAAATACTCTCGGGGACCGTGCATTGCCATTGCGCCCAAAAACTGTGGAATAGCTTGCCCATGAAAATTTGTAGCTCACCCTCTGCCCGCTAAATGTCTTCAAATGTAAGTTAAAATCATAATTTGTTTTGTTATATAATATATATATATATAATATATTATGTATTTGAGTAAGAATTAAGTAGACAGGAGTTCAGAAACAGCGCAGGCTGAATATATAACACATAGTAGCTGCGCTATATAAATTTATGTTTATTATTATTATTATTATTGTATTATATTAAGATAAAAGAAAAAAAACACTAATTCTTTAATATATGTGTACATGTAGAACATGAAAATTTCAGTTTTAATAGAAATTATTGTAGCAAGAACAAGAAATTTTGTTGTTAATGCTTTTCTTAAATTATGGTTTGATTTGTCAAAATGAAGAGTATCTCAGTATTTTATTTTGATATTGCTGCATCAGGTTTCTTTTTTTTTTGAGAAGATAACAATTATTATTAGCGAACTGATGCATGTCAGTTATTTGATTTCAGTGACAATTCTGTATGTCTTAAAACTATGAAAATTTTATTGTCGAGTCTCAAAAATTTCCAAACTTCTTTGTGAAGCACATTATTGATTAATAAATGACCAATACTCCTTCCCTCAACCAAGTAAATTACCACCTGTTATTTCTTATCAGCCTTTGATTCATATCTTGTGTGTAAAATTCTATGGATTTTCTGCACATATGACCAACAAGGAAATTCAAACATGCATGAAAAAAACAGCTAAACTTGTGTAGTAGATACCTCCGAAGCACTAGATTTGAGCTGTGGTATCAAATGGATAAAATTGATGACAGTTCTCTGATGTGTAACTCAGAGGGCAGCAGACATCTTCAGCTTTCACTGATACTTGAGTCTTGCATGGTCCCCTGTGTACACTTCTGCTTCCATTCACATTCTGATTTTTTTATGCCTTCGCAATGAACAGAGGCATTATTTTTTATGTTAATGTAGTCATTGGGCCAATTATTGCACCCCGTTTAAGACAGTAGCCAGCAAAATAAAGGAAAAAGCAAAATTGTGTTTAATATTTCAATATAGGCCTATAGCTGTAGTATTATTTAGACTTTATTTCTATTCAAGATTTGTTACTTGTCCATAGCACACATGTAGTAAGAAGGAAAAAGTTGTTTATTTTTCATAACTCATCAGTGAAAAGATAATTAACCACTTAGGTGCTAGGTATAAAACGATTTGCAAATAATGTATTTTTTTCCCAATTACTGACAAAGTACAAAGTAAGACTGAGAAGTAAGGAATATTTTTTTTTCTGACAAACACTTTTATTGACCAGCAGTTATTGGTGCAGTTACTGTGAATAAGTGTCAGTAACAGTCATTTTGTCACCAAGTCTCTGCTTTCCATACCCCAACATTGAGTGTAGAAGCATCTCTCGCTATCAGAAGTGTTTATTTCTGTCAACTCCCATGTAAGTCAGTCAGGGGTTGGTGGGTGTCCGTAAGGGGTCAATTCCTGCTAGGTGATTGGTCGAGCATGATTGACAAGGTAAACCAATCCAGAGTGTCATGGCGGAACGAAAACATATCAGTCTCGGCCTCAGATCCGATGGAAGGATTGGGTTTCTAAACTTGACATGTGAGGAGTGTGTGATAGCACATGTACATGTATGCAATGATAGCTGAGGCATTGTACCTTTGGTTATAGATATATACATGTACATGTATATCCAAATATACAACACCTCTGCATGTGCTATAATATTTATATGTAAATATATCTAAATGTTATGACGGTAGATGTAAATCTTGAGTTGTAATCACCCATATGCAATATGATTGTCCCAACCACACTTCACCCACCAACGTAGTGAAATGATTTTAAAGTATACTACTCTAATGTATGAAATCATCATAATTACCTGTTAAAAAAAGTATACACACTAACTGTGTTGAAAGTTAAACACAGAACCCAAATATTTTATTGGATTCTACTCTGATGCGATATTCAACTTGTGTTATGGTTCCACTTGTAGACCTGTCCTGCTATTTTTTTTGCTCTAACATAATTGTAGTCTCTTGACAGAATTAGGCATGTATCTATAGTTTACCTATATAAAGGACGGATGATAATAAAAGTAAAATTGGTTGTACTCTCTATGTAATTGATCAATGCTGGATCTTTTGCACAGAGTGTATAGTCTTGATTATAATGGGTCATTAATTTCTAAGTCTTTACAAATAAGATCTCAACATTTGATTTATTATCTACAGAGAGTACAAACAAGTTTCACTACACCATAAATTCTCTTTGTAAACTTGTCATTAATGAAAATAAAATTGTACTAGTAATTCTTTGTGCCTCCATTTTAATAAAACTGGTTTTGGACTCAGTTGTTCACTAGTTATTTCCTGTATTTGATGATAACAACATACAGTAAATGTTGTATTGATGAGAATCTCCATGAATTGTAGTAATCACCATGTGATCTTACATCAAGCCTGATTAATCCTAGACATGATTGTCATTTCCCTGTCTGCAGATACATGTTCTTCTTGTCAGTAACTTGCCTCGGTAAAATAGAGCTGTGTGTAATCTGCCTGTAGATGGCAGTGTTCATAAAGATGTTCTGTTTGTATATAGCTCATACCCGATAAAGTTTTTCATTTTCATTCAACCTAACATGCGACAGGGCCAGTACTTGTACAGGAGGCAGAACTTTTGAAAATCATATCAATGTTGCTTTGACAATGTTTTTTATTTTAATGAAGGAATTACAGTGTGCTTGGATATAGGTTTTCAGATTGATGGCCAGTGTGACATAACAATTTAAAGAAAATTACCAAGGCATGACAGATGATAATTTTGACAAATGTGACTTGCTCTGTGTGTACTGTTGTGGTGCCCCATGTCCATTTCAATAGTTTAGTTTCTGGTTTCCTACTAAAATAGTACAATGTTGTGTAATATTTGTGGTACATCCTTAATTACAGTGTTTATGAGCCTCTTTTAGCAGTTGTCGATGTGAAGCACAGAAAACTGACCTTGGTGGCTAGTCATTTTTAGATTGGGTTATACAATCATCACTTGGCAATTTGCTTGTTGATAATTTTTCCTTTAGTAATATGTCATGAAATAGCCTATGGGTTACTTTGTTGGGGCTATCAGGGGAGAGTATTTCATAGTGTTGCACGACTAAGTCGCCAAAAGTCGGAGTACTCGTGACTATCGTCGAGGAGTCGCGACTCCGACTTTAGAAATGCCAGAATCGACTCCATGTAATCACATATGTATGCCATATAAACCAGTCGAAACATCAATGACAATGTGTGAGACTATGGTAGAAAGTCAATTTTTGAATGATCATAATCACAGTTGAAACAACGTAAGTTCAAAAATAATTTTCAAAGTGAACTAATCATTAATGAAATTGGACAACAATGGACTGCTTTTGCATCAAAATCACTGAAAAAATTGAAGGAGGACACTGAACAGTCATTGTATAGGTTGTAGTATGCTTCTTTTTACTTTTGATTGGCGACTTGTCGACACCCAAAAATCCTGGAGTCGTGCAACACTAGTATTTCAGGTTATATAAAGACAAATGGACAAAACTATTGTGGTTAGATCAGTTGTCAGATTAGGTTCTGATTTCAATTGAAACGGAGTTGTATGCTAGAATAAAGAACTATGGATATTTTTAACACTGTTTGTGAGCTTATGTGTTGTAACCAGGGTTCCACACTTCCTTTTTTTTGTACTGGTCCGACCTGTTCCTGTCGGACCAGTAGAAGTCAAGTTTTTCATTATTTTACTGGCCCGAACCTAAAAATTTACTGGCCCAAAAAATAAATTTAAAAAAACACATTAAAAGTATATTTTATTATTGACTGCCCCCCACCACCACCCCCCCCCCCGCAATTATAAGGCTATGTGTACCGTATTCGACAGCTCCTACCTGATGCTAACGAACCAACTGTGCGCAAGTTCGATGCTTGTTGTGTTGTTTTTGCTGCGTCTCTGGACATCGAATGATCTGCATAAGATTTAGTTCCGTTTTATGCAGACCAATACAAAGTCGGCCATATTGGAATTTTGGACTCTCGATATTAATTTCGCTATAATATTTAGTTCCGTTATTACGCCAAATATTTGTAAAGAGTTTCTTTTTGACCCGCAGAAAGGAATATGCGCGGCGTAATATTTAGTTCGCGTTATTATGCCAGAAATAAAAGTCGGCAGCTTGATTTGACTCCGCGGATAGTAATTTTGCCAATTTTTAGTTCTGTATTACGCCAAAATAATTGTTAGGAGTTTATTTTTGACCCGCGAAGATTGATATTGGTGGTAAATATGTTAGTTCCAGTATTTATTGCCAGAAAAAATAGTCGGCAGTTTTGATCTTTGACCGCCGGATATTAAGTTCGCTGATGAATTTTAGTTCCGTATTACGCCAAAATATAATTGTAAGAGTTTCTTTTTCCCGCTGGAAATGAAAATTGGGCGTAAGTGATTTAGTTCCGTTATTATAGCGCAGAAAATAAAAGTCGCCGGCACGGTCAACAAATCAAGCTGCGCGACGTTTTATTTCTGGCATAACTACGGTAACTAATATCTACCCAATTCATTCCGCGGCTGTCAAAAATAAACTCCTCAGCAACTATTTTTGGGCGTAATACAAGGCAAAATATTACCAGCAATAATATCCGAGGGGCAAATCACAATATTGCCGACTTTGTATTCTGGCGAATAATACGGAAACTAAATATTACCCCAATTCGTTTCTCGCGGGTGAAAATAGAAAACTCTTTACAATTATTTTTGTGCGTAATTACAGAACTAAAAATGTGCAAAATTTTACTATCCGCGGGTCAAAATCAAGCTGACCGACTTTTTATTTCATGGCAATACATTACGGAACTAAATATTACCCAATTCATCTTCCGCGGCACCACCCTGTGAAAAAGACATACTCTTACAATTATTTTTGGGTTAATTACGGAACTACAATATCAGCCGAAATTCATAACTGCTCGATGCGGTCAAAATCAAACTGCAACTTTTTATTTCTGGCGCATAAAACTTGAACATAGAATATATACCGCCAATTCAATTTTTCGCGGCCGTCAAACAATTACTACTCTCTCAGACAAGTTAGTTTTTGGGCGTAATTTACGGACCGACTACAATTATCAGCGGAAAATTAATAATCCCGCGGATCAAATATTCACAACTGGCCGACTTATCATTCTTCTGCGCATTATACGGACACTGAATTATTACCCCAATTCATTTCGCAGCGTCAAGATAACACTCCATTAACAGATTATTTTTGGCGCTAATACAGAACTAAATTATTACCGCAATTAACTATCTGTGTAGTCAAAGATCAAAACTTGCCGACTTTTATTCGTTGCGATAATACGGAACTAAAATTTATTACCAATTCATTTCATCCAGTCGTCAAAAAGAAATCCTCAACAATTATTTTTGCTGTAAGACGCCGACACTTAAAATATTTATGACGAAATTATGATATCGCCCGGGTTCAAAATCAAATTGCCGACTTTTATTGTCTGGATAATTACGGTAACTAAATATTAGCCAAATTCGATTTCTCGCTGCGGTCAAACATGAACTCCTTAAAAAAATTTTGCGGGAATATGGCAGCTAAAACAATTAGCTCGTGGCCGCCGGACGTGGTCTCCGCGGGTATGACGCCCGTTTTCTCCTGTTTATATCATATTATTATGGGACAGATTTCTTTTTATCTTGGCGCGGGCGGCACCATTAAAATTTGGCCATTTTTCTGAAAATTTACTATTATACTGGCCCGACAGTCATTTTTACAGATCTCGGACCGTCTGACCTGTGCCAGTGTCGAGCGCTGTTGTAACTAAATGATAGTGTGATATGTCTGACTAATATACTCCATATATTTGGCATACATAATATTTGATGATTTTGCTCCAAGACAGGAAATTTGCGAGAGTGTTTTTTCACAATTTTTTGGTGTTTTCATTCACTTCATATCTAGGTGTATCAGGAAGTGAACAATTTTGTAGTTGTTTAGATGTGAAATTCACAAAATAAAATCAAAGTGAAATATTCAGTACATGTATATTCAATATGTTTCACTGTCTATCTGTCTTTCCGTCTGCGCATGTAGTCATACATTGAAAAAAATCTTTACACAGGGAAATCAAACCTGGAAACAGTATTCTTAGCTCAATCATCATCTGACTATAATTGTTATAGTGCTGTCATGTGCTTGCTGCCAGCCGCATACCTTCATGTTTGCGATGATGTATGTCAATTTCAAACCCGACAACATTATGATTCAAGGAAACAACTTCAAGTCGTGGCCCTCATCCCTCATCTTGAAATCAAACAAAAAAGTTCAAGTCCCTAACAATGAGATGACACACATACCCCATACTTTCTTTCATGACATAGTAAAATGACTCCCTCCTGAAATGTCTGGTATGCCACTGCAGACCTTAGGGCACGCGCCACCGTCCCCCTTCCCCCCAAATACCTCCAGTGGGAGTCTTTGTTCCAGATGCCTCCCTCTGTGAGGCTGGTGCGGTGAGGAGACACACGCGCCAGCCAGTCAACAACAAAAAAAGGACGAAAACGGACACAGCTGTGGCGGGGAATGACGTCATGATAGGGAAATAGCACGCTTGAAATGCCCCCTGTTCCAAGTTGAGCTGTTGTTATTGCCGCAGATTTTTATCTAATTATGGGGCTGTTCACACCATGCCTTTTTTATTTGCAGTGTGTGAGGGGGGTGAGTAATACATGTATTTGTTAACTTAGCTTCAGCTGGACATAATTTTAGTTTTCAAATTTCAAAGGCCATCTCTTTATTGTCATTCTGCTTTAATCAAAATACAAGACAGTACATAATGTACAACTGTAATTTATGATGGATTGAAAGTACATTTTATTGTACTTTTACTGTGTTGTGCAATCAATTAATACTGGAAAATTCACAAAATCCTAATATTGATAGAGTTTATATTTAGGAAATTCATACTGTACATATCAAAGATATAATAAGTGGATCAAAACACAAATACTTATTTTTTAAAAATTGTCAAGTAAATTAAATTTACATCGTTGCTTTATGGTGGGTTGATAATAATGATAATCAAAAGTGTTCCAGAGCAAGTAATTTTACATGGATTTCATAATTTGTCCAACCGTAATTAAAATTTATGAAAAGTAAAATTTGTCAATGACTAACTGATATTTTCTACTAAAGACACTGTAAAGGTTGCTGTAACCTGCTTAAAATATTTAGTTAATACCTGCTGAAAATATCAATCAATTAAATAATCATAAACAGTTCATTAATTGCATACTTTGCTGTCCTATCCTTTCTTTCTGTAGTAATTTACTCATGATTTGAATAAAATTTATTTTCTATGTAATCGAAACTACCAAAACAATATATGCAGGTACTTAAAAAAACCAACATCCTCCTTTCCCCTGATCCATAATGACAAACCAATGTGACCATAGTTCTTTAAGGTCATCTCTGACAAACAAATTTATTCTATATTTTGCTTTCTGATCTGTAATGGTCATTTTTCAATGTCTTTCTGATCTGTAATGGTCATTTTTTAATGTCATTGTGTTTGAATCAGTTTTCTAAAATAAAAGTGAGTAATAGAAAAAAGCAGCACTGCTGAAAAAGAGACATCCTTCCTTCCAACCCAAATGATGACAAACCAAAATGTGAACACAGTCCTTTGTCATCCCCTGTCTGTCCCTTCCTGCATCTGACATCCTCAAAACAGGAGAAAATGCAATGGAATGCGTAGACCCAAGGGGTGATAAGCTGCTAGGTTCCATCGCAGTTTCAATTCTTATTTTTTCTCTTAATCACCATCATCGTGCATTCGTGAGGTTAGCGTACGTCCAGCTGCTGCACAAGAACATTCCATCACCCGTGTGTTTGCGCCCCGCCAAAATCTCATTTCCAGGACCAAATTGGAATTGAATCTCCAGTTGTATCACATCATTCCATCTCACTTCCATATTTTAGTTGCAAATCACATTTGTATGTCTTCAATGGTCGCAGCTTCCCCCTGTACCTCCGGAGTTGTCATTTTGTGTTAATACCTACCCATCCATCTGGCCGACCTGAACTTTTCTCCCTGCTTCTGAAACTGTTATATCCGGCTGCTTGACATATTTGTTTCTGATTTTAATGCATTGAACCACGTCTCCAGCCGCTATCATAATGAGACGATCAGCTGTTTCATCTCCGCTAGGTAAGTTAATTTCATGTGCCTATAAATGGGCTTAACGACTTTAATGCCGTCGCTGTAGATCGAATTGTTTCATGTGGATGAGACAGTTTAGAGTATTCTCTGTGCGATCTATTGTGTACGGATACTCATGTTTTCATGTGTTGTCATGTTTCTTTGAAGCATATTGGTTCTCCTTGGAACTCTCTTTTAAGCAGATGAACTGTTTACTGTATTGTGTGGTAAAGACACATTTGTGCTGTAATTTAGTCTTTTGACTTCTTATATTGTCTTAGAATTACATACGCCCTCTTATGTACATGTACACATCATTTGGATAGACCAGAATGCTTTTGGAATCATTAACAAAGTATGTAAATAACAATGTGTTTTTAATTATAATATAGACCTATAAATGCGTCTGTCATATTCTCTTTGACAAGATTGGCGTCATTGTTTACATGGACACTTGATCACATGTGTGTCTTTGCATGTTTTTAAAACACTTCTTCAGTGTGTAGATGTTTAAAACACTTTCAACAAATGGAGAATACTGGTTTTGTGGAGGACGTGAAGTTATATACATAAACTCTTCATGGTGTACTGAAAACTAATATGAAATTTATTATTTGTTCTCATGTAATCACCCTAACCCCTTCTCTTAAAAATCACAACTACCACCCCCAACCCCATTAGATAGCATCTCTCTTCTGTATGATTCGCCTAGCCCTACTCATGTTACATTTCAACATGATGACATGATGGTATCATCATATGTCTCACGCACCTCTGCCATCTGTGCTTAGACTGAAAGTTCATTACCCTACATCAGGAAGACACAGGAAGACATAAACATATTAATATCCATCAACTGATGACAAAATCATGTTTTATGCATGGCAGATTTTACTTGTTTGTGAATATTCTGCCGAACTTAGACTTGATGATCCTGTCTGGATCTGACCACTCAGGAACCCCCCCCCCTTTTTTTTTATTAAAAGCAATGGTGTCTTCAAGAATTCAGTGAAGTGAAATGCATTGGAAACTGCCCAGTTATGGGTAAAAGGCGGCCGGTTGTAGACGAACTAAACATGCATTGCATTGTAAGGACACTTAAGATGAGCCTCAAAATGATAAAAATGTTTATCCTCTCAGTAAATTACATGTACCTGCATTAACTTATGTGGGCAAGTCCATGATTAGTTACGTTACACTTTATGACAACTTTACTCAACATTTGGCTCTTACATGAATATGCTTTCATATTATTTTTCTGTTTTGGTACTGTCAATTCTCTAGACTGCGCCACCTACTTCACAACATCAAGCCAACAATCATGCAGACATGTTTCAGTGGCGTAATAACAAGAACTTTAATTATGGTTAGTTACGTTACGTAAAGAGGACATGGAAAAAAATGACAAGTCTCTTATCCTCAAAGTTTCCTCAACCTGTTTACAACTGAAAACAAACTGGTATTCATGCCCAATTTCTGGCATCTTGGATAAGTCATTTGATATATACTTATTGATAAAAATCTTTTTATTTTTAACTACAACATCAAAAACCTGCGTTAGTTATGTTACAGTTAGTTATGTTACATTTTGGTCCATCCACAACAAAATTTGCATTTATTCATGTCTTTTACAGATTTAGTATGCACTATGTGGGGCCTTTATTACTTTCAAAACAATGAGAAAGAGGCTGATTTGGCATTGGAAAAAACTGCCAGAATAAATGCATAGTTTTTCATAATAAAACTGAGATTAGTCACACTAGTCCCACATTTGGTATTTCATGTATGGTTCTGATTCTCCTAGAGGGTGCTGTTGAAGATGTAAAATTTAGAGTAGAAATGATGTCCCCCATTGTTTCTTCATGATTCATACCCATTCAAACCATTAAAATGTTATAAGATTCGAGATAGACCAATTTATATAATTTGTGATTTGTCCAATAATTCACGGAATTGCCCATGTAGGATTTTGTAGTTGTTACACATATCATTTGTAGTGCGTCAGCAAAATCGCCTTTTTCCCCTGCGTTTACAATTATCAGAATTCATGCAAATATCCACAGTGGGTTTATTTTGTATTACCTTGTTTTATTACAGAGATTTGATTTCTACTTATACACACACTTCCATAGATTACACATACTTTGAGACTATTTCATAAACCCTGATCAAACTGGTCTGTCGCACTTAATTAATCCTGCTGTGAACAACTGATGTGTTCTCCGAACAACATAGGCCAAAACGTTTGTCATGCATACCGGCTGTACATGTCACATTTCCCAGAAGGGTAATATCTCTGGTATGTTGAACCTCTCACAATGGTTTGATTTATCCTGTTTATTTTCATATTTCTTTTATACTGTGAGTGAGTAATTGATGATGTGCCAATTCAGCTGTAGGTGCTTAATTATTTTGTCAGGAGGTACATGAGAAATTGAATTCAATCAAAGTAACTACGTAACTAAAGGCCATTGTATAATATTTATATTGGGAATTAATGTACAACAGTTGTGTTTTCAGATATTTGCTACTCAGAAACTGTTTCATTTTCAAGAAATTACTTAAAATTAGGGGGACGGTGGACCCACAACGAATATAGAGACAGTGATTTTCCGTTTCAAAAAATGGTCTTTTCCATTTGTGAAAACCTGTAATTCCGTTGCAACTTGATCTAAAAATGGAAATTCCATTTTGTCATAGAAAATGTACGCAGCAAAAACATGAATTCCGTTTTGCAAAGGTGAATTCCATGAATTTTCACTTGAAAAGTATAAGAACCAAACAGATTTTCTGTTTGATTTACCGGTAAAACGGAAAATCACTGTCCCTTTATTTACCATAGCTAATGTTCGAAGTGATATATGCTGTCTTATTTTTTAAAAAATCATAATCTGTCATTCAGAACAATTTTCAATTTTTGGATGTTGATTTGTGATGGTTCATGTGACAATACCATACTGTTTGAAAGAGTGACAAAAATTCTGTCAGACCGACCATAATAATGTCCTTATGCATGTTTTAAACATACCTTCAAATTGAACATTATTTGTGATAGGGTTAGAAAGCAGTGGGATGGCTATGTAACCTCTCAATTCATCCATTTTGTATATATTGAAATAATATTTACTCATGGTATAATTGAGTACGAAGTTTGATCATGTCACTCTGGTTCAGAAATATGTATGGACAATGGCAGAACCAGGTAAAGCACATCACAGCTGGTTGTTTCTTCCAATAGGAGAGCTGCAGTTTCACTGAATTATGGTTTCTCTATTGTTCCCACATATTTCTGAACCAGTTTGATGTCATCACTGCTGCTCTCTGTGGCAAATATGTCTTACATGGGGAAAAAAAATTCTGCTGAAAACAAAGGAAAGTTCACACATGAAATGTCTCATCCATCAGAGAAAAATACTGAATCATGTCTAGCAACTGTCAAGCCACTACTAAATTGGGTCCAATAACCCTTCAACTATGTGACCATTTGATAAGAGAATTTCTTGGTTTTCCTTTAGTTGTCAACATTTAAAGGTCTCCTGTATGACACATACTTGAGAATGTTGTTTATTGCGGGCCGAAATTGACAAGGCGAACAGATGCTTGTCTCATTACAGAGAGATACAATTTTCTCAGAGGGTGAACCTCCGGCTTCATCCACCATAATTCAGGACGTCATATGCGTGGAGTAACGTGGGTACCGTCTCTTGAAAGAATCAAGAAGTGTTTATTGATTTCATCTTCAAGATTTTTTCAATACTTTTCTACTTATTAGAGTGTAACCCCAACCTTTTGAAAATAAAATGCTTTGGTGGGATGATGGAGTGGTTTGTTAGAACTATAAATTCCTGTGTCTTTAATATTTAATTCCCTGCTCTGGTATTATTTCCTCAAAAGCCTTGTGCTAAACTAATCTCAGGTGCAATTTTACTTTCTACTGTTTTACAATTGAAATATCCCATCTCATAATATTTTGCATAGAATGGACTTACATACAGTTTAAATTTTTTGGTCAGCTTTCATTAAAATGGACCAGCTGAACAGATTTACCTACATGCCATCCCAGTAAATTTATCTTCTTCTGTATTTATAGGTATATGTAATATCTCAAGACTTGTCACTAGAAAGTGTCTTTAATATGCATCCTTCTGTTATATCAAAAGTTAAAGCCAAAGAACAACTGAATTTCAAAATGTGATTTGATAATGATATCGAGTGTCTTAAGCCTGTGAAAAGTTTCTTTGACAGAATAAAGACCCAATATTGTTGGTTGGAAAAATGCAAGTCAATTTGATATTCTTTTTAAAAGAAAATTTTGGTATAATTCAGTGAGTTTACTTTTAAGATTCTGAAGAGCATTTTCTTGTACAAGTTGAGGCTGTAATTTGGCTGTAAAGCTTTCAACACATGTTCTGGCTGTGTTTTGTAAACAAATCTTGACAAACACATCCAGTCCCCTAAATCTGGTTCAGACCCACCAATGCAAGGGAGGTATTCATTTATTTTTAGAATGTGGCAGCACGGAATTCTCATGAGCAACATGTGCAGTAAATTGCACCTATTTGTAGAACAACAGACCAGCCAACTCCATGTCAAAACCCTGATATTGTCTTGGCCCTGATCCCATGTGCGAAGGGTACGTAGTTCCTGTTAGTATCTGTCGCATTGTTATCATTCTGTGAGGATTAAAGTGAAAACATTTGACCGAGTCGAACTTCCAAGTTTGGTCGTCCATGTAATTTAAGTGATAACTAACCAGTTAAAAGCTTTTGGAGAGAATGTATCTTCAACTTGAAGCCCTACATTAATATGATTTTAAGTGATGAGGGGTTGAAGTAGATTTATAATTTGACATGATTGTAAATGATCATATACAAACAAGAAATGCTTGGTTTACATCTATGATCTTAGTTTCTTTGTCACATAATATGATACAAAAGCAAGATATGAAATGTGACGTTCTGGTATGTAGTCCACTAATAATGTCACATGTCTGACTTGTCATCTTTATGTTACTTTTTCACCTACTATTCAAGAATGTAAACTTGCAAGAATTTCCTTTTATTCATACATGTGGAATTAACTTTTCATCCATTCTCCCCACCCCAAAATATGTTGAAGCCTCTGATATTTGTTATTTTTATTTGTGAGTGTGTGTATGTATGGGTGGACTGTATGTATCCATGTTTGTGTGAGTATGTATGTGTCTGTCTCTGTGTGTGTGCATTTGTGTGTGTGTGTGTGTGTGTGTGTGTGTGTGTGTGTGTGTGTGTGTGTGTGTGTGTGTGTGTGTGTGTGTGTGTGTGTGTGTGTGTGTGTGTGTGTG
>JZLH01S0081604.1:1690-16690 GCA_001188425.1 Eucidaris tribuloides | reverse complement strand
AACGTTCAATCATACTTGTGATGTTTTGTCGATATCATTAGTGCATGTTTGTAGGCATCGATGAGATTTTCTCTTAGTACTAATAGGTCGCTGAGGGCGGTATTGTAAAATTATGTTCATGGGGGAAGTTCCTGCAAGAAGCTCATACTCATATAAATCGACTAGTTACTGCGATAAGGCTACTATTCGTCATTCATTATCAAGAACAATATTAGCCATTGCAGCACAGACGTGCAGACGCACAGTCACACATAAAAACAAACGTGCGCGCATGCAGACGTAGACGCACACGTAAACACACACATACACATACACACACACACACACACACATACACACACACACAAAAACACACACACACACACACACACACACACACACACACACACACACACACACACACACACACACACACACACACACACACACACACACACACACTTCCAATACCCTACAAGATAAATAAAAACGAAACTTTTAAATAATACAAGAGGGAAAATCAATGGCTCAACAAACAACATAAGAAATAACATTTTGTTTTAGATGATCTTTATCAACATTAACCATGCTTCTTTCATAGTCGTCCTGCTTTATGCCAAAGGTCTAGACGAAACCTGATATCACCATGAAAAATAAATTGAAAACTCTGTAAAACCAGCAGATACTACATTCCAGTTTTATTTCCGTACTTTGACTACAACATGAAAATTTCATATTAATTCGTATGCTTTTGATGACGAACTAAACATATTATACTTCTTGTTGAAGCGAACGGCGAACACGAACCCATAAGCTTCTGGATAATGCCAATAACTTAACCCTTGGCTTCCAAGATTGGGTAATTGCCACAGTGTTAATACATGGCATATCTGGTTCTCGTAGCCAACGGGTTTATACTGATAGCTGATTTAGGAAAATTCTTCAACATTTAAGTTGACTCCCCCACCCTACCCTCGCCCTATTCATATGTAAAATAAAATGAAAATAAAATGACATAACATCTCAATAAAATAGAAATAAAATACAATAAATAAATGAATAATAATAAAGGGGTATTCAGGTCTACGAAAAGAAAATGATTCCAGTTTATTTTTGTTTCGTGTTTCCGTTTCCTTTTGCGTTGTTCTTAAGCCATCCACGCACAAATCATTGGAGGTGGGGTGCGGGGAGGGGGGGGGGGGTAGTTCGTGCCATATTGTCTGTACCGGTGTATGCCCGTACAGTAAACTGATCCGACATTGGGGAGTATTTACCGTCACAGCAATCTTGAAACAAAAAGGCAGCTGTTTCTTCATTTCAATTTTAATTTCTATCTAATGTTCATTTTAGTGCCCAGGGCAATTCCTGTCCATGCGCATTCATTGTTGTAGGCCTAAAACAAATTCGAAATAATAACAAAAACTATTGCTGAGTTTATTTTACTGCCCTTCTACTTGTCTAGCGCTTTATTTCGAAATTGATTGCTTGTAATGCTTGTGACATGAAAACATCCTTTCCCTGCCTGAAAGCTTTTCACAATCACAGAGTAATATGAATGACAACTTGCTTGAACTGTAGATGGCGCCATTGAAGTTTGTTAAGCGGACGTGATTAATGTCAACAACGCACACTGGGGGACTATTCAACTTTGGAAGGTATTAAACTTTCATGTGTAACAAGTTTTAGAAGAATGTTATTTCTTCGACATTGTGAGAACATTTCAGCTGTCGTGATCAACAATTGTCAAAGTAGCTGTTGCTACCTAGGTACTGTGTGTGAAAATTATCGATGCAAATGAATGGTATAGTTCACTGGTTATATTAAACTATTATTAGACCTGATACTACATGTATGACCACTACAATCGTCGTCGTTATTTAGATCATCATCATCAACATAATCACAGTCACGAACAGAGTAACTGGGATTTTTTTCACAAATTAAAACGATTATGTATAATTCCAATAATTCTGAGTTTATTGTTAAGTATTGTGTCATTATGCTTTCATACAGACATCAACCCTTCATGACATACTGTAACGATATTTACATTATATTTTTTTCTGAATAAATGAACGACAAAGGTTTTTAGACGAAACAAACAAGTAAAAGTATTAACGAATTACAACAACCACATAAGCACTAATCAGGATGAAAGGAGAAATTGTAGATCCCGGAATTTGTGAAAGCAATCTCCAACACAACTGTGGTAAAGTTGTCAGTTTTCAGAACTTTTAAAAAATATCGAGGAACCATAAGCGTTTAAGAAAGTAAAATATTTCTTTTCATTTCCTGCAAGTAATATAAAAATTTATGCATAAGTCAATACATTGAATATCTTATTGTATGAACTGTCAGTTTATGGATTAAAGAAAAGTGAAAGTTTAAACTTAAAGTGCAGTGACATGTGTGGGAAAAATTGTAAAAATGCCTCAGCGAAAGAACCAAAATCAGTTAAAAAATATGCCAATACACTGGCTAGAGTGTACATTCACGCATGAAGGACATGTCTTGAATTTATTTCATTCAGCAGAAACAGGCATCCAATTACAGGTATTGAATTAATCTCCCGCTCATAATAAAAATAGATCCCTAAGATTGATTCTACACAAAGAATATCACCAGTCCATCATTTTCCGATAATAATTGCACAAAAAGACGAAATGTAAGACTATTATTTTTTTTTGTGCAGCAAAAACTTTAAACAATATACTTGATTCTGAAAGCATTATGACCAAATTGAGGACTACTTCCAATCTTGCCCTATCCCTTTAATAACAAAATAAGATTCATGAGGCTGTGATATCACAGTGACGTTGTCTGGATTGCCTTTGTCTTATATTTGTTTATAATTATGTATATATATTTTTTCAGCCCATGTTTTCTCTGAGGGGCGCCCTCTCCTCTTCAGGTCCGTCCTGGTCTTTTTTGTGGTGAGCTTCAATGGCCAGGTAGTAGATCCACGCCCCCAACGTTGCACCGACTAAAGGCCCGACAATCGGAATCCACCAGAAGTGATCACCGTTTGGTCTGTTACAGAAAGAAGATATGAAGACACATCATCAATGGCGTAACTGTATTTAATATAGAAGTTTACTTTACAAAATAATATAGTCACTTAGAATGTAAACTATAACTTGTGGTGATATTATGGTTTGGATTTTCAATACAGTTATGGAAAAAAGTTTGAAATATTTCTATTTCTTGGATAGCCCTGTTTTAAAGTGCATATTTCTTACGATTAATGAGCAATCACCCATGCAGATCAGATTATTACTAAGTTCAAATGAGCTCTACTCATGGGCGGCGCCGGGGTTAAATTTTAGGAGGGGCGCAGTCCGTCGGGAAAATTTTGCCTGCTGCCCGAAGTTTTCCCTGCTTTATAGCCAAACTGCTCAGCCCCTAACAAGAAGTCAAACAAGTGGGGGGAGGGGGGGGGTGATACAAGCGGGCTGACGACAAGACAAAGGTAATTTTGCCCGTCTTTCTTTTTACTAGTCAAATGAACAATAATAGGAGGGTAACGAGAAAGAACCAAGTAAAACTTAGACCGCAGATTATTAATTAATATAGCTTTTGAACGAAAAATGGGGGCGGCCATGTTTGCATTCCCACAAATGTAATAATCGCCGCACATAATGTAATACAGCTACGCGCCACAAATATGTAATAACACTTATACCACCCACCAAATCGTAATAATCACCCACAAATGTAATAACATCTTTGCCCGTAGGTGAATCACAAAATGTAATAATACGCCCAACAAATAGTAATAAAAACGCCCACAAATGTAAATAAATACATAGTCAAATCTAGTCTGACCTAATAGGCACGAAATGTAATTAAAACGGTAGCACCGCTATTATGCCCTATGTTATGAATTCCTCTTTACTTTTTTTCACACAAATATAAATGTAGATAATTCGGTGACACTGCTTTAGCTTCTCTAGTTCTTCATGTCTTCATCGTCCCAATTACGCCTCCACTGGACCCCTAGTTCATATTTTATTAATCAGTCCAAATTTAGTAAGTATAACTAACATTACACAATATTTGTCCAAGTAATTTAGTAACAAACATCGCTAATCGTATATAGTTATTTTACATTAATTACCGTTTATGCAGTCACCTCCAAACGAATACTTTAATATCCACGTATTCTGTAATATGGATTTTCATACCGAATAACTCATACTGCCATATCTGGTTTTATTCTCCCACCTCCTGTGAATTTAGTTCTAGGTACACGGGGTAAAGAGCTTGGTAGCTAGTATAGATATAAAAACGATAAACTATAACTAAAAGCTAAATATTCACATAATATGTGTCATAGTATCTATGTTACAAATCTAAGCGACAGAATATAACCTTACGCATGTTGGATGAATATTATTTGTAGATAAAATCATCCTCCTTACTTACAACGCTACATTACTGAGCGTCTTTGCGGAAGAATTATCAAATGTATTGCGGACTAAACGCTATAACGTCCTCTTGGCAAAACTCAAACACTCATCATACTCGGTAATATACACAAAATCAACAACCCTGTTCCATTAACGCTTAGTTTCTTTTTGTTTGGGCTGACTCTTTTTAAATTGAAATTAAGTTATCTGAGTGGTGCTTCTATAATAAGTATACTAGTCGTATTCCTATTGACCCTTGTATTTCCGGTATCAAATAAGTCATAATACTACTGATGTGCCCTGACACATTCAGAACAGCGTGTGTGCCTATGCAATATTCAGTCGTACTGCCCTGAGGTATCTATATATAACATGGATTCACTTAAAGCCCATGCAGAACAGTGCAATAAAATTAGAATCTCTAGTCTTCTCATTATAATCCTGTAGTATTTACCAAAACCCTATGTAAGAATACCGAAATAAAATTCGACCTAACTTACTACATAAGTGGTCCATAGAGTATTATTGATAGATATTCAGGATCACGTCTTGTATTCAGTGTATATGTTCGTATACTGATATTTCCTTGAGAGTATACAGCTAATAATAGTTACTCTAAGAAGATCTAACTAGCTATACATGTGAGATAAGTACAATGGGCGTAACTCTATATATTGTAAAATGGTATAACGACAACACATAATAAAAGTAGGCTGAATCGTTTTGTTTACCAAATTCAGTACCATAAATAAATGAATAAAATGGTTTTGATCTAGCGTAGATATGATATGATATGACGCAAGAGAGGATGCACTATCTATTTGTATTTCAATTTTGTCACTTGCTATAATTACTGTCCAATACGTTAGTCGATGTGGTGAACTATATCGTATGGTGACGTCTGAGACAAGTAGTAATCAAATTCTACAACAAGACATTCATCCAACAATTGCAATGAGAACCGCATAACCTTATCCTGCATTTACCTGGAAACAATGTTAAACATATACCTTGCCCCAGCAGAAAGCCATTAGGCAATGACAGTATATTAAGCCCGCTATGATCGGTTGGGACCATTTATTTATTAAAAGTAATCTATATGCATCAACATAATATTCGAATACCTATTAAACAGAGTTAATGAAATTTATAATGATTCATACACGAACTCAATACAGGGACAATTTAGGTAACTATCGATATGAATGTCAATCTATTTGGAGTGCATATATATCCATCTACACGTCATGACACATAATCGTAATCCCCATAGTCTGTGTATCAACCTTATTGAACTCATCTTACGCATATGAAAGTGCCCACATTTTTGATTTGACACATCATATTCCGAACTATCATATGTAACAGTACATTAGTCATAGAACATATAACGTAGGAGTCCTACACAGTTAGTCTAGTGTATGCACACCATATATTGATATTTGGCCTTAATGATGTGCAGATATTTTGATTATGTACATAGTATTCCGAACTAGTTCAATTGATAACAGTCAAAGTCATGACAAACATAACACTAATCCCATTAGTCTGTGTAGTCAGACTCATTAATGAATATTCTTTTATGATGTGGGCCGCGATATTTTTGAGATGCAACGATATAAAAATTACTCTAAGTCTATATCTATTTTATTCCTATCTAGTAATTAGCTTCAATCTATTATGCTTCAAGCTTAAATCAACATTGATACGTTAATCCCATCATTATAGTCTACTGTTGTATTCAGGACCCTATATATCGATGTCTATTTATCTGTCTCCCATTATCGTAATTCCATGTGCCGCCCGCAAATGAGTAATGTAAGAATTTATATGTAATGGACTTACTATCATACACTCAATGTTACCCGAACGAAAGCACATTAGTTTGAGCATATCTGTGGGCGATTACTTCGATATAGCCATCATTATTATTTGTTGATGGAAATATAGTGTCCTATATTTCTAATCGGCGCAATTTCTGAATTCACTTACATTATTTTTAGCATAGTGAAGCTGTATCTTAAATTTACATTTATTGTGGGTATCTATCCGATTCTATTTACTACAAATGAGCGTATTCTTCTTATAACATATCTTATTGTTTATATCTAGCGATCATAATACTATATTTGCCGGTTATCGATTGCTTTTATATTTCTTATCCTATATCTATTTCTCGTTGAGGCGTTGATATTATTATCAATTTTTTGATGGCTCTAATATATCATTATCGATTGTCATCTTATCTCTTCTATCCACTTAATTGGGTATCTATCTACCTAGCCTATCATCATAGTCCGTATTAATTATATACTTTGATGCGTGATGAGCTTTATATTTATTCTTTATCCATATTGTGGCGCGCGTTGATTATATCTACATATTTCTAGTGTCGTATTGAGCTAGTGTTTCATTTACCTAAGCTTGGATGCGATCGATTTATAACATTCCTCTGTAGAGGTAGTCAGTTTATTATATTATTACATTTGCTACTCCGATGCTGATATACTATATACACATATCTGAAGGGTTAAAACGTATGTATCTTAATTTAACATAATTTTGCTATTAGCTACGATAATGTCTATACAATTTAATTGGGTGCACGTATGTTCTTATTCTAATCACATTCTCTCCGTGGTTCGAGTTATATTAACATATATTTGTAGGGTAAATATGTGTTATTTACATCCTGTGGTAAAGTGTTATTACCAATCTTCGGTTCGTTATCTGAGAACTATAGCTAATTACTATTATACAAAACACGGTAAATGGTAGATAATATTATGTGCGTTCCTCCATGGTTGTGGGTGAGTGTTATTGACATTCGGGCGATCATTACATTTGTGGATTGAGGTGTATATTACATTCGTTGGCGATTATTAAATTTGTGGTGAGGTGTTGAGTATGTGTGTGATCGATCGTTGTGTGTCAATTGTGTGGGCTGAGTAGTGTACTAGAATTATTGGTAGTGTGTGCGTGCTGATAGTGTTGTTGGATGTTGTGATCGATTTGCGTGGGTGTGTTGTAGGTTGTAGCATGTTTGTTGTGGTTGAGTGTGAAGTGTGATGTTGATGGATTTGTGGGACGTCTGATGTATATTACTTATAATAGATAGTGGTGTGTGAGGACAGGTTTTATTACATTCGTTATGATCAGATTAAAATACGTTCAAGATATAGTGAGTGAGTATGAGTTAGATTACAATTTGAGAGGGCTCGAGAAATTGATATACATTTATGTGAAAGGGAATGTAACAGAATAGTATATATCACGAGACATACTGTTACGAAAGGGACGTATTCTAATTTCATTACAGTGTTGTGGGTTAGGTGGTAGAGAGACTGCTTATATGCGAGCTATATGTGTAGGAGTTCCGAGTTAGAGTTTATCGAATATTCCATGATAGGTATAGTGAACTATTTTAAGATCCACTATTGTGGGCGAAATCGTAATTACACGAAATGATGATCTTATAACATGTTTAGGGCGTAGAAGAACTTAATCTAACTATTATCTTACTTCATCTGATTGGAACGAATCTTATTACCAAAATAGTATGTAGGCTATTGCAGGTTATTATATACACTTGTGGGCGATTATTCTTAACCGTACTGCAGTTTTAGATGGGTCCTAGGAGGCATTTATCTTTAATATATGCATCTTGTAGGTCGACTTATATTACATCTTGTGGCGATAAAATGTGTTATCTACTCACATTTGGGATTGAGAGCCATGATTGTAAATACCATTATTTGTGCCTAAAGTTGAAATGCAGAGTGTATTACATATACATTATAGTAGCGGAAAGAATTAGTTAAGACACAATAATATCGGACTGAGTTCGGACACGTTTTTGAGTCGTACATTTGTAGAGGCAGCGAATATATCATATCATTCTATATTATTGTTGGGTAACGCTATTATTACATTTTGAGGTAGAGATTATTTAATTACACTTTGTCAGAGTAAAAGTGCATATAAGCACTTTGCAACAATAGCACAGCAGCACACGAGACATCATAACATATCAACAACACACAACAAACATTCGCCACAGATCCAACACAAAACTACAACACACAACCACACACTGATCGACGCAGATCACTATCGTAAACACTGCACACAAGCAGACAACACCACCAGCATACACATACCACACGACACCATACACCCGTGTGAATGATGTGTTGTAAAATACTGTATAAAAGGATAAGCATTGCGCATTTTATAATTGTTAAAACACAGTTGTCGCAATTATGTTAGTGTGACGCGGTACACAACTAAGTCGCTGAGGCATAAACTAGGACGAAGAGATTAAGCAATAGACTAGAACCTAAAGTTTGGAATGTTTACGGACATGCACTGTGACAATGTAATGCATGGATAAATCGCATGAGTACCTCACCTTCCGGCGAAGTGTAAGCGGTTATAGTGTCAGTTTGTAAGCATCGATAAGTCTATACTGGAGGACGCCTATTGACACAACACTCCAAGAATAAAAGGTCACACCCCTGAAGTTTCACTGTTTTCATACAAAGCACTGAAATGATCACTTGGAGAGGTGGATGGGTGGTACAAGGCGGCTTCATACTCACATACTTCGATCGAAAGAGAGTAATGCATATTATCTGATAATCTTAGCACAGGGTCAATAAATAAACTGTGGTCCACATGTATGTGACTTAACAGTACATCTATTCGAGTGCAGCACTCTACAGGGCTACCAACACACTACTGTTTAGGGTATATGGGTAATAATGCATACTTACATGACTTTTTTAAGGTCTAGTGCAAAGACTACCCAGAAAGATGTGATAATTTAATTATTCACCAACAGACACCACTTCCTCACTAGGCTTGATGAGACGTAGGACCCTACATACTGTTAACACTTTAACAGTGCCGAAGTTCGCAGGATCGTGCACGCGACATAATCAGCGACACACGACAACTAAAAGACATCCACACTAGAGGTCTAACATATCCTACTGAGGCAGAAGCCACACATTTACACTATTAGCAACAAAGCATCGAAGCACGGCGAGATCGAGTCACGGCCGAGCTTTTTCTAAATGACTCGAACACCTATTTAACATAAGCTATAGGTCCTGAACAAAACTAGCCGCAGATGGTCAAATCACACAACCATCACACACACACACAGATACCCACATTTCTCACACGCCCCTTGAAATCATCCCACTCCACACATCGCATTCATCTACTGTTTTAAGGTTTTATGGTACATATCGCTACTATCATGTGATAAGGTCTAGTGCACAGACTACAATAGAATTGCTGATCAACAATTCTCACTGACACCAAGGACGGGCTAACTCTATCCCTAAACTGTGAGACGGAGAGTAGCAATATAGGAAAGAAAATGTGAAATGCACAATGGTAGATTTAAGATGGATCAGGTGAGAGTAAGTGCTAATTACACAACACCATAGTAAGGGGTCTAAGATGATACAGAGATCCTCTGTGATATCACTCAGGAACAATACCGGCAGATGGTAATAAACTTGTATATAGTATTCAGGGGTCACAATGAACAAAGATCCACAACACCACTTAGAACGACTAGGGACTAAACAATGGTTAAGACTAACACAAGCTACTTCAAATGGTCGCTAGTGCGTACAAAGAGTGTCGGATGAGATATATTAACACATGACAACAAATTTACTAAGGTATGAAGACACCTCAATTGTTAGGAGACTAACATTATCCTTCTTCTGTAACACCGCGAGCAGATGGTAAGTGGGAATTGGAGATTTATGAACGGGGCGCATTTGCATCCTATCCCACATTTTTTTGCAATTCTCCTTTGCCTTTTTGCATTTCTCTACGGCTCACCTGATTATCAGTTATGACCTTTATATTTATATTTTTTTTGTTATTTATGCGTCGGGGCGTGAGTATTGTCTGCGAGCGTGGGTGGCAGGCATTGAGAGAGGTGAGGAGTACTGGAGAGGTGGGCGAAGTGGAAGGAACTAGCGGACGAGGAAGCAGTGAGAGAATAAGTATGATATATTATTGGAGATCAGCGAGAGAAAACGTTGCGTCAAATCTTTATCACGCGACGATGTGAACATGAGATTATACAGCTTAAACTGCCTCCATTAAATCAGGCTGCGTGGAGCAACTGGTGTCCATATTAACACACTAAAGCCTAAGGACTCCCTGACGACAACAGACTCGGGCGCCCGACCTATGAGCATACGATAGTATAAACAACAGCACCGAAAATTCGATCACTGAGATACATATAATATAAAGCGAAAATCACACTGCAAAGTCCCGCACCTACGGACTGATACATTGACTACGAGGAATGATCATCAGTAATACACAAAGATGTCGCATCAAGTGGAATATTTGATAACATTATCACTACGTATCGGGAACTCGAACCATATCACGAAATTAATCTTTGTTTACAATTTTTCAGGGACGAGAGTGCACAATACACTAATCGCCTAAGTAGAAGGTGTATCTTACAAATAGCGTATATGTCTCTATTATTATCTATCCTTCGGCGATGAATAGGGACGATGTACGTTTAGGACTAAATTCAGTTGAGTGCGTGGTCCGGTATACTAAAATTATTAATTCGTGCCGGTCGTACTATTTATTACATATCTGCTGGGCGATAATACTTTCGATCTATGATGAATCTCACTTTATTCTCACTATTATTCAGATCATACTCAACGGAGGATATTATAGCGCGGAGTTTAAAAGACCAATAGAGAGAAATACAGACGACAATCTATATCCGCCCACAAATGTAATAAACCCGTCCATCTCTTTGAAACAGATAATAATAATCTACGAAATCGCACCACATATAACTCCTTGTTGACAAGCATAAAACCAAGCAAACATCTCCCCGACCAAACATATGTTTATATCATCATACCACACATCAGTTCCATCGGTCTGCCATTCACCTCTCGCGTAAATCACAAAATGTAATAAACACTTCGCCCACAGAATGTAAATAATTTCGAAGGTCGTAGCATGATAAGTATCGAGCCCTTGATGGATCATTGTTCTGTGTATTAAACTGAATGATGGCATTCCTCGCTAGTCAAATGTATCAGTCGTAGGTGGGGATTTGTGTGTTAATATATTAAGGCCATCTCGGGTGGTCTTTGTCTCAGACTTAAAGCTTATGTAATAGCACATGCTCACGACCTTAAACATAATAGTACTATGTATCAGCACGTAGATGGGCCTGTGATGTAAATAAATTATACACGCAATCTCGGGGGTAGGTCTTGCACTAGACCTAATAGACCTCATGCGAATAGGCAATTACTCGCGACTTAAACTATTAGCTATGTATCAGCGCGATAGATTGGTATTGTGTATTAATTATGTACCATCTGCGGGTAAGTCTTATTGTCAGGACCTTAAGTATTTCGTAATGGCACATTACACACGACCTTAAACATTATTAGTCTATGTATCAGAACGTAGGTGGGGATTTGGGTATTAATTATTACCCAACTGCCGGAGTCTTATGTACTCGAGACCTTAGTTTTGTAATAGCACAATCATACTACACGACTTAATTAAGTATTAGATTCTATGTAATCGCGACCGATAGATGGGTTCTTGTGTATAAATTATCAACCATATCGGTAAGTACTGTTTGCACACTAGACCTTAACCACATATAGTAGGCATATTACCCGATAACTTAAAACAGTATAGCACATGTACGAAGCTGTAGATTGGGTATTTGTGTATTATTACCATCTGCCGGTAGTCTTTGTCTCAGACCTTAGCTTATAGTAACGTAGGCACATTACTCACGACCTCTTAACTCTAGACGTGGCCAGAGGATTTTAACCTCTATGGAACTTTATGTATACTTATGTGGTGCAATCTGCGACTTCGGCACGTTTATAGAGTTAAACAGATTAAGTCTATAGTAGTCAGCCGAGAGTGGGGCGTTTGTGTATAGAATTTATCACCATCTATCTGGTAGTCTTTGCAGCTAGACCTGTGAAAACTCATGTAGTAGCATATTGACCCTATTGGAAGCCCTAAAGCAGGGTCAGTAAGCCCGCACTCCACAAATGTACTAATCACGCAAACACCAGACCCAGTTTATTATTCGAACCACAGCCTTTCAAAATATCCTTAGCTACATGCTTTCACGCAAGCGCTTATAGAATCAATTCTCCAGTGCATCTAGCTTAGTGTCTTACAACCAAAGTGAAACTCATCTTTTTGCTGACCTTTATCTGAGTTTGTCAAAGCTCTCCATAGACTATCGTGTTCACAAATCTTGAACTATAAGTTACAACATTCGCCGGAGGAGTACAACATGCGTTTCACATCCATGGAATACAATTGTCAGTGAGGAATCCACAACATTACCAAGTACTTATAGGCGTTCTAGGTATGTAATTTGTCCATTTAAGCGATAATTGTGTTAGCTGCGACAGAGACATAATTGGACCAATGTTTAAAAATAAAATCACAATGCTGATTCTTTATATCAGTTAATTTAACATCATCATACAACGTGCCAGTTAAAATAATCGCCCACAGGTGTACATTCTTATCTACACAATTGTCTAATAATCGCCCCGAAATACTAGAGCACTTTTAACCCACAAATGTAAGTAAAACTTCACGCCACAAATGTAATAATACTTTACCACAATTGTAATAATACGCCCTACAAATTGTAATAAAAACTCCAGCAGCCCAAATGTAAAAATCGCCCACAAATGTAATAAAGCTTTAACACAAAATGTAATAATCGCGCCTGCACTAAATGTAATTATATCAACCTTTACCCACAAATGTAATATCCTACCCACTAAATGTATATTAAAAACTCACCCACAAATGTTATAATCGCCGGCACAAATGTAATGAACAGCCCTCAATCGGCACAAATGTAATAATCGGCCCAGCAATATAATATAAAGCTTTACCCCAAAATGGTATAATCGCCACAAATGTAATAAAAACTTATCCAAAATTGTAATAAATCGCCTACCAAATGTAAATTAAAGCTTTACAGCACAAATGAAATAATCGGCCGCCACTAATGTAATAACACTTTACCACAAATGTAAATAATCACCCACAAAAAGTAAATAACTCCCTCACAGCCAAAATACTAATATAATCGCTTACAAATAGTAATAACACGTCACACACAAGTAATAACATCACGACTGACATAATGTAACATGAACACTGCACCATGCACAAATGACATAACACCCGCATAATGTATAATACAAACTTCTGCTACAATATTAGTTATCGCGCCTTGACAAGTAGGTTATACACCACCCCCCTCGTCGACCGCACAAATGTAATAGAGGTCGTCTCACGGAATGTAATAACACCTCATCGCACAAATGTAATAATCGGGCCAGAGACACGAATGTAATAACCGACCCTCACGTCCACAAATGTAAAAACGTCCTACGATAAATGTAATAGCAAACATTACCAACAAATGTAATACACTTAACCCACAAATGTAATAATACACGATGACTGCAGCAAATGTAATAAAGACTCCAACCACAGGAGAATTGGAGTGATAATGGCGGGCCCAGCAATGTAATAACACTTCTACCCACAAATGCTACATAATCACCCCACACAAGTGTAGAGTATAAAATACATCACGTCACACAATATGTTTATAGGAATCGAACCCCGCACAAATGTACAATAAACCTCCAAACCACAAATTAATAAGTCACCGCACACAAATGTGTATAAAACACTCACGCCACAAATGTAATAATCTTGCTCCACAATGTAATAGACTTGTACCCCCCAACACAACTGTTTATAATCCACCATAATGCCACAAATGAATAACATCAACACACGCAATAGTATTAATCGCCCTACAAAATGTAAAAGACCTCTATTGTAATAACCAGGCCGCACACAATGTAATTACACTTCACCTTGCATAATGTAATAAATGCCACAAATGTAATAACACTATCCACCCCCACATAATTGTAGCTAATCGGCCGCACAAATGTACTAGTTCGGAATATTGAGTGTGCATATCAATATAATCTGGCACATATATGGCAAACATTCATTAAGGTCTGATACACAGACTATTGAGGATTACGTTATAATGTTCAGACTAATGACTATTACAATAAAATAGTTAGGATATTATTTGCATCTCAAAATAGCGCACATCATAAAGCAAATATTCATTAAGGCTGATACACAGACTAATGGGGGATTAGGTTATGTTGTTCATGACTTATGACTGTTACATAGACTAGTCTCGAATCTGATGTTACATCATCCAAAAAATATCGGCAGCATGATAGCCAATATTCAATAGGTGTGACTGACCACACTAATGAAAGGAATTACCGTTATATGTTCATCGACTACATGACTGTTACCATAGAATATTCGAAGTATGATTGCAAATCAAAATATCGGCACATCAATAGTGCAATATATTCAATAAAGGTCTTGATACACAGACTAACTGGGGATTAGTTTATTGTTCAATGACTTAATTGACGCCGTTAAAATAGACCTAGCTTCCGCAATATGAATGTGGCATATCAAAATA
>JZLH01S0081602.1:18605-23444 GCA_001188425.1 Eucidaris tribuloides | reverse complement strand
GTATAATGTTCGTAAATGTACACAGACACCATGTGATCGACTAGAATTCGCAGACTGTACGCGTAGCGTACGCAAAGCTCGTTAGTCGTTCGATTATAGATCGCTGTCTGTAAGTTAATGATAATTTATGAAATGGTGATGGAAACGTTTTTGATTCGTTTTGATTTGCTGTCAGTACGTTCGATTCGGTTGAATTCACCCATACGGAATTAATTCGCTGGGAGTGCTGTGCGTATTTGGAATTTTTCAATTCGTTCGCGGTATACGCAATGCCAATTCGTCATAGTGTGACGGGGCCTTTACCAACGACTGACAACGTGCACGAACGTTCACACGAATTTTCGAACACGTTGGGCACACGTTGGCTTTAAACGCTATAGTGTGACAGGGCCTTTACTTTTGTTATTGTTTATTTTATGTATTTTTGCCTCTGACTGTCTGATGGGGCACATAATAGAGAAAGAAAATACTTTGTTCAAAGAAGAGGAACATTACGTACCGAGAAGGGGCATTTGGCCTCTCATCTTATAGAGCCGTCTGCGGTTGCAAACATTGGGCCCTTCCCAAAAAATTTTCGTGATTACATGACCCTATTTTATATACTCTTCAAGCGATAAAAAAGTGCTTTTCGTGAGGTAACTTTCCTACGGTCGCCTTTTCTTCTCTTCAAAAAAGAAAATCACCTTGTAAGGAGAAGAATGCCCCTTTTTCTTCAGCAGAACTTTAAGTATTCGCAATGTGCATCATGACTTTCACTAGTTTATCATCTCTGTCCTCACTAACGTATTTACTCATTGATTCTTATGGATTCGTTTGATGTTTTTCATGTTTTTAACACACTGCAAAAATTCTGAGTTGTAATTAGCGCCAGAACAGACCACAAAGCGAGTTTTACAACTTAAAATTTCAAATTTTTCCAAAACCGCTTGCTCGCTAGCGAGGTATATGTATATTTCATGTTTTAATGATCAGAAATACCCTTCAAAAATGTTTTGCTCAGGTTACATTACCGTGAAGAAACAGCTACTTCAAGCAGAAAAGTTTGATCTAGACAGATGTTCTTTCTTTTTTTTTAAATACTACAAAAAATCAGTGCTGTTATTAGCGCCAGAATAGACCACAAAGCGAGTTTTACATCTGAAAATTTCCAATTTTTCCCAAACCGCTCGCTCGCTACGCTCGCTCGCGAGGTAGATACATGTATATTTTATGTTTAATGATCAGAAATCCCCTTCAAAAATGTTTTGCTCAAGTTGCATTACTATGAAGAAACAGCTACTTCAAGCAGAAAAGTTTGATCTAGACAGATGTTCTTTATCCTTTTTTAAAATACTACAAAAAAAATCAGTGCTGTAATTAGTGCCAGAATAGACCACATTGCGAGTTTTGCAACTACTTCCCATTTCTTAATTTTATGTGTAGGGCTATAGATTTCATGTTTCAAATCGGAACCCATTTAAAAAAGGTTGAGTTCGAGTTAGATTGCCTCTAAAAGCAGCTTCTTCAAGCAAACACCTAATGTGATGGTGAAAATATCTCGTTGCGCCGCAATGGCCCCTTTTTGACATATAAGGCCCTTTTGCTTTGCCGCCCCGCCCCCCAAACGAAAATACGTTCCGCCGCCCCTGGGGGAGGAGCTATATCGATTCAAACAGTGCATACATTACCACGGCTCGATTGACACACGTCGGGTGGCATGCATCGGTCACGCATGGTCAACTCCAGACCAGATCACGTACGATCTGATTGGTTGGGAAGAACTTAATGACTGTTAGTTGCTGGCCCCTTCTCCCTTTAAAAGAATATATAAATTATGAAACTCCAGCCCAAGTGATTATATGTTTTATATGAATAATAGCATACCAATACTTACTGCAAATATATTTTACTATTTTATAAAGTTTATTGTTTTATACATATCTTATTTCATTTATTTCATATACTATATCATGATACTTATTGCAAATGTATCTTACCATTTTCAACATGATCATTATCTATGTTGTACAATATTACGAACATTCACTCATTTTATTATGCTATGTTCACATGTATTTCATGTTCTAAACTAAACTAAACTAAACTTGTAAACTTCGGCCGATGACCGCGATGGCAGTTTTGTTTGGAATTGGAATTGAATCGAATTGATAGGACAACTTCCCCCAGGACAACTCCCCCATGACAACTCCCCCCCCCCCGAAGAGAACTCGCTGAGGGACGACTCCCACCGGACACTCCTCTGAAGAACAGCATCCCCCTGAGAAAACCTACTACTCCTCACAGAACAACTCCCCGAAAGGACAACTCCCCCGAGGACACCTCGCCAGGGAAGACTCCCACATGACAACTCCTCCAAAGGCAACTCTCCCAGTGACGACTGCCACATGACAACTTCCCAAAGAACAGCTCTCCCTCGATCAACGCCCCAAGGACAACTCCCCCAAAGGACAACTCCTTCCAAGGACAACTCCCATCTGACAACTACCCGGGGACAATTCCACTTTAGGACAACTCCCCCCGAGGAGTTTAACAATGTTTGCATTAAAAAAAAGAATGAATTGTCCTTGCAAGAGACTTGTCCAGGGGGAGTTGTCCTCACGGGCTGAGTTATACTTCAATTTCAACCATTTTTACGAATGATTCTGTCGTCTTGTCAACATAATCACACACACTACCGGACTCGGACTCGGATTGTAAGGACTCGGGACTCGGGACTCGGGACTCGGATTGCTGGACTCGGACTCGGAGACCCGCACTCGACTACAACACTGGACGATAAAAACTACAAGTAATTTTCCTGTTAATTCGTCAATGCAAAATTACCGACAAACTACATAATGAAATGGCGAAAAATAGGACGGTGTGATGTCTTCGTCAAAAGTGTCCTGATAACAGTAATTTACCCATAGGCCTACCCATATCAAAGGGTAAATATCATTTCGAAAGCGAAAATACATGGTAGAATACCTGAATAAAAAACTTGGCATCGAGAATAAAGGATTTCGCTCGGAATCTTTTGAAGATTATTTTAGTGTGACAACCTATAGAAATGTTCGGTATATGGGTGAAGTGATCTACCCTGTGGTTCATATCGCGATATGCAAGGGCTGAAAACTGCGTGTGTCGTACAGCGCCATACACGGAATTTGAACTGATCATTTTCTTCGCATTGTGTGAGTATAATATTTTTCTGATGGTAAAATATTCAACCGACAATACAATATTGTACTAATAGTACAATATTCAACCGATATTCAGCTGTTTTAGAGACGCTATTACACAGTATTCGGCAGTCGAAACTTCTAGAATGAAGGCGCTTTTCGCAACGTCAGTGGATGTAAGTTTCAGCTTAGTGTTCACAACTGTAGCTCAAACTCTGGTTTTCGATGTCGGTGAAATACTCATCTGAGATTTCTGCAGAAAATGAAGTAGCTGAAATGGCTGAAAGTAGAGAAACTAACCCCCCACAGAGCCTGATATGTCCTCTGTGCCTTGACACATTTGACGATGCCAAACTCCTGAGTTGTGGACACACCTTTTGCTTTAAATGCTTGGAGGCTTATGATAAGGGTCACCATGACATGGTCTGTCCGAATTGTCGGAAACCTACCACGTTTTCTACGGGTCGCGTACAAGGTTTACCTCCAAACGTTACCGTCAATGGACTAGTCGATGAGCTACGTAATCAGGGACATGAACTCAGAAATCGTCATGATTTGGGGGAAAAGATGCGAAATAAGATGGAAAATCTTATTGATCGGAGCAAGAAAAAGAAGGATTAT
The DNA here is from genome assembly GCA_001188425.1 of Eucidaris tribuloides. Classification (NCBI taxonomy): domain Eukaryota; kingdom Metazoa; phylum Echinodermata; class Echinoidea; order Cidaroida; family Cidaridae; genus Eucidaris; species Eucidaris tribuloides. Next base: position 19,662 of record JZLH01S0081602.1, on the reverse strand, counting down.
ATCGAGAAAAATATCGGTACCATTGAGGTGCGCAAACGTGAGTTGAAATCTACTATTACCGAACTCAAAGTAAAAATTGATCAGGCCCATGATAATAAAATCAGGCAGCTCTTAAAAAGTCGCGAATCACTGCTTCATGAACTTGAACAATTTCAGAATTTGCTCGAAGGAAAAGTGAACGATTCAAAAGAAAGTCAACAAAAGATGTTATCCTGTCTCGAAAATTCGGTGATGTTGGTATCAAGTTATCACCTTGACAATCTGGAAGGAGACAGTCTGGAAACAATCAACCATGTGTGTCAGGAATTAGAGGAACTACTGAAGAAAGGGGTTGATGAAGAGTTGGCAGATCAGGTCGTTGACATTGCAAAGAGGTCAGAATTTGTTCCTAGGGGTGGTGCCAATGACTTGGGGAAGTTGGTGAGAGGAAAGGGAATTCTGAATGTGGTGAAGGAGGTGGAGTTACCAAGCCGGGCATGGGGAATGGCAGTGGTGCCACGTGAATGTGCTGTTTGTATAGTGTGTGGTGGCAATCAAGGTACATTTGTGTACGGTATGGATGGCAGGAAGCGGCAACATCTACAGCAGGAAGCAGACATCGTGTGTGATATTGCATTTCTGTCAGATGGAGGGTCAGTTGTGTCAGTAATTGGGAGTAATAGGTTGAGGATGTACAATGCCGATGGTACTCAAACTGACAGGCAGTTTGTCATTCCTCATCAATGTGGCTATGCAGCCCAAGCTAACACAGACCACAATGATAATATTTTCACTGTAAATGCGACAAGTAACATCTACATGTTTAAGCCAACCCACTCCGCACCATCAACCATCATTCCAACAGGAAGTGCAAAACTACAACAGATCTGTGCAACAAAGTCAGGTACAATAGTGACAAGTACTTGTCACACCAAGCCAAGTGTTGTGACTCTGTGTGACAGAGATGGTAATGTAGGCAGCACCAACACTAAACCTAGTGGATACCTGTATGCAGCTGTTGACAGTCAGGACAGATTGTACATTGCATGGGTTAAGAAGGAGGAGGGCGTCCTGTCTC
>JZLH01S0081602.1:1105-13605 GCA_001188425.1 Eucidaris tribuloides | reverse complement strand
TTTAATGTTCTTAATGTATAGGGTCAGCCTGTTCTAAGGACTTTTTACCTTTTTGCCGGACCCCTCTCATTTAATTTAGTATTTGTAGATGTTTTACTTATCTATGTTGTTGCTTTTTGTACCTAATTATTTTAACTGGATTATTTGTTATCATTGCTTTCAATGTATCCTTTGTTATTGCTATTTTAGAATGAGGAAAATTGAACTTGAAATTGAAATATATATATATATACATAGATGAATTTATTTATATTTTTATTTATTTATTTATTTATTTATTTATTTATTTATTTATTTATTTATTCATTCATTTATTTATTCATTCATTCATTCATTTATGTGAAATCCATTTTGCCGTTATCGGTACATTTGGATGTCATGCCCCTCCCCCCGTACCAAAATGCTGGCCACGCTACTGAATGTAAGGTAGCCTATAGATGAATAAAAAGACAGTACAAACTGTAGGGTTCACACGTTCTAAAGTATTTGAATTACAAACGATAAGTTATTTGAAATCGGACCGTTTCTCAGTTGTATTGTGTAACTGTCATTACATGTAGTTTTCACCTGCTGATTTTTAATAAATCTTTAATTCTCATTTTGTAATATGAATATTTGTTGGATAATCTGAATATATTTGATTTAATTACGTATTTGTTTGCCAAATCACAATCCCATTAATATTGCATGAATACGATTTTGAAAAAAAAAAGAGTTTTATCTGTGTCCGATTATTAAACCCTCGCTAGGTATAACCTTAATGTTTATTTTGCATGAACACAGTTTCATGTCACCTGCGACCGCACATTTAAAGGCATTAAGTGATTAACTTTCACAGCAATCAAGATTCACGCCCAAATAAAGCCTGGGAAGTAGTCTGACTGCCAGACAATTATTCTGGAATTAACAGCCAAAACTGTATCTTCATACGCGGGTGGTCCTTGCTCAGCATTGACAAAGACTAGAATTCAGATCATCCGGGAAGTTGAAAAAAAAGCTTTGATCATGTGGAAAATGACGGTAATTTTGAGGACTCTACAGGTTTTTTTTTTTTTTTGTTCAATCTTTACCAGAATAATCACGACGAAAGCAGTGTTGTAGGACTTGAGACCGGACTATATCCCAGACTCGGACTCAGACTCGGACTCGGATACATAGGACTCGGGCCCGAGTCCGAGTCCCAAGCGAGTCCTAATGGGCTTTGCAAAAGTGGAGCATTCTCCAAGTTTTGATGGATTTTTCCACTTGTTTCCACATCATCCTTTATAATTTTCTTACACCTGTCAGGTATCTCCTATAGAGCATAGATGTATAATTCAAAATTTAAATAAAAGTGTAACAGTTTGGATTACCCGTGTTGAATTCCCTCACTTTTGGTTCAGTTATTTTCTATTATTATACATGCAGAAATGATGGGGACCATCATTTCTGTCCCGTATTTTGGTTCCTCAGTGTCCCCTTTTAGGCGAATGGGCAACTATAGTGCCCTGGTTATCATTAAACCAAAACAGGGCTGTACACCATTCTGTTGGACCAAAGGCTGTTTTACTTGCTCAAAGTTTCTGCTTTTGTGTTAGCTAGTATTAGTAAAGAGGAAACGAAACTGTATTGAGAAGATACATGTACATATAGCAGAGTACTGTGACTTGGTCTTCTACTCATTTTGAAATATATTTTTTCAGGGATTCATGTTTAGACCTTATCAAGGGCAATTAGAGAATGGAGGATTATGTAGCTCACATCTTTAAACTGTGGTCATGTATCTTGTGGCTTTAAGAGTTACCCTAGATCACGTACGTACACTCTGTGCAATACTCGACATCAATAAGCTGTAAGTAGTATACACAAGATTTGTTCAGAGAATATAATGTTGAACTCTTGATTGTAAGTCTTCAGGGCAGATCGTACAGGAGGTTTTATTCATGATAGTGAGGAGTCTTTCCAAGTATCAGCTCTATAATCTTGACTCTACATTTTTGTTTGTATAGAAATATGTTCAATTGTTCACTCCTGAAATATCAACTGAAGTCTGAAATTTGTGCAGAAGAAATTGCAAAGAGTTTGTTTTTTTCGATCACTTTCATAAAAGTGGAAAACCTGTTTCCTTTCCAGGATGATAAACATGGTAACAAATTCTACAAACTGGCAGACAAAAAAGGCATTACAAATCTGAGACATTTTCAATTGATTGACTAAAGAGCGCGATATGGGAAGTAGAATCTCGCCCCAGTTCATCAATGTAATATACTCACTTGTTTTGATATATATATTTAACAATTCTTCAAAAACCCTGTACATACAGACGTACATAATAAAATAAAAACAGTGTTTGCATGATTGTCTGTATATCCACTTAGTTCTCGCGTTGTTCTTTGTTTATAAAACTGTGTATAGTGTATGTATGTATGTGACTGTGTTTTTTATGCAGAATTGCATATATGTATGCAATTGCGTATGTGTGTGATGGTTTTACCGTCCCTTGCCAGAAGTATTGCAACAAAATGGAGGTGTCAGTGAACAACCATCTAGACCTCCCTTTTGTTAAAGAACAAAAGTGGGTGTGTCAGTGAATAACCATCTGTGACCTCACATTTTAACCTTTTGTTAAAGAACAAAAGGGAGGTGTCGGTGAATAACCATCTCAGACCTCCCTTTTGTTAAACAACAAAAGGAGAGGTGTCAAAGAATAAGCATCTGTGACGTGCCCTTTTATTAAACAGGAAAAGGGGAGGTGTCAGTGAATAACCACCAGTGACGTCTCCTTTTATTAAAGAGCCAACGATCTGCGACCTCCCCTTTTGTTGAAGAAATAGAAATAGAGATATCAGTGAATATCCCATTTTTGACCGTGTTGATGAAAGATCAGAATCTTATGCGCAAACAATTTTAACATTGCTCATTTAAAATGTTTGCAATTCAATAACTCAAGGCTTAACTATTATGGTATCGAATGAAAGAGTAATAAATAATCTTTAGGATGACATATAGCAATAAGCATAATTCAATTTATTAGATTATATATTCCTGCTGGAAGTTGGGTTCCATTTTTTTTCCAAAACACTCTGTATATAAATAATACAGACATAAATAGAATTATATTTTACTTATATTCGATTTTTTAAAATAAATGTTTTGGAAGGGGTGCATGAAATAACAGTCAAAACAGGGCAGTTGCATAGAGAACACGTCATGTTTTTTGAATGTATTCCCAGGTCGACAAAGCAGTGGATACCAGTTAAAACTAGATGGAAATTTCAACTGGTTTAAATGGGATTGGACTGGTATCAACTGGTCCCACATAGTTGAAACCAGTTAACAACGGGACCCAGTCGAAATCATTACATCAACTGGTTTTACATTTAATTCGGAATAAATGGATTAATTACGCACAACATTGTCATGAAAGAACTATTTTATTACAGTATCGTAATTATTCTGTACTTAATGAAAATGGACCATTAAAAGAATTATTCTTTGATTAAAGGAATAAATAGTAACAACTGATAAAATTTAGTTCATTTTCTTTATAAGACGAGTCAAATTAAAGTTGAGTTAATTTCTCCTGTAAGCTGGTATTGGAGGTGTTTAACGCCACTGCACTGAAGGAATAGCTCTGTACTACAAATTTTGTAGTGAGGAGTGCAATTATTGGATAATGGGAATAAATCGTCGTGCGGCTGACAGAATGTCGTTAGCAAATACATTAAGCAAAATGTCGTTAGCAGTGTATTGTGTCTAAATTGAAAATAAAGAAACTTATTGTCTATTTCTGCCTAACATACTGACAGAAGGACCCCAAAGACTACAATACGTTCATTTAATGTGAAACAAGCCAATGGTTTTCATGTTACAAGCAATTTACTGCTAACGACATTTTGTTTTATGGATTTGCTTACGACATTCTGTCGTCAGCCGCAGCGACGAAATGGTGATCGATAACCGAATCACAAGGGCGTAGGCTGGGGGGGGTGGCACTGGTGCACGTGCACCCCCCCTCCCCCCCCCCCCCCGCCGCAGAGCCATAGAGTTCCGCGCCCTGGCAAGAAAACGAAATTTGCACGGCACTTTTTGGCTTTCAACGCCTGATTTACTCAACTTTAGTTCCACCTCCCTAAGATGTGCACCTCCCGCATGTCAATTTAGTTCCACCTCCCCGGCCACTCTCCCTCAAGATGTGCACCTCCCCGTGCCTTAAGCAGCCCTACGCCCCTGAATCATGCAGTTCTGAACTTGTATATCATTGTTATTTTTCCTGTTGATAAGGGATGGGTACAATATTTTGCAATATAGTGTAATATACAAAGTGAAAATGAAGTGAGGGTGTTGGAGGGTATTTTTTTGTTAATCACGTACTATAAACCATAAATAATTTCTTATTCCTACATTTGTAATACCAAACTTTGATTTACTCAAATTATTATTTCGCAATACCTACCAAAACTACTCTCAGTATAGGCTTGTGCCGAAGTGTGGGTTACGTTTGCGTCGCGTCGCGTTGAACTGGAAGTCGCGACCTTTCGTCAAAAGCCCCCCGGTTGGCCGAGAAGGGTGCGTCGGAGCGCCACGTCGCGTTGCGATGACTGGAACGCGACCTTTCGTCAAAGCGCGCCCCCGGTTTGGGCCGAAAGGGTGTGTTTTGTAATAATAATAAATTTAGGGTTTATTTTCAGTGTTTATTTATTTTCAATTAACAAAACGTTTTTAATATAAGTTTTCAAACATTGCGCAAGTTGGCACGTAAATAGTGGATTTTCAATCATTTAAAGCATTGAGGATTTATTTCTTTTGGAAAAAAAATCCTACGATTGACTCGTTCATTGCACTTTTATGTGGAGTGGGTTAAATAATGATACTCGTATAATGAAAATAATAATAATAATAATAATAATAATAATAATAATAATAATAATAATAATAATAATAATAATAATAATATAATGATAATAATAATAATAATTTTTTATAAGTTTAACTGGAGTGGGGGTACAGATAGGGTCCAAAGAATTAATATTTGTGTAATGATTATAAAAATGCTGGTCTCAAAATGATTGACCCCTTAAAAATTTGCCATTGCCAAAATAAGATGACATGGGTCAAATATCTTTTTGATACTTTTCATGCTTCTTGGAATGATATTGAATCTATCGTTCTGAAAGATTAAATCAAAGATACTCTATATTTTGTGGAAATGTTATGCCCCAGAATGTGTATTGAACGCCTGGCAATGCTACAGCGGTTAGCTTGATTCTTTGCGTCATGTGTATTTATATCGAGTGACAGCTGCAAAAGAAATTTTACCCTTTCAATTCTCAGATAAAGGGGGTGAGTGCATGTCAATCTCTGTGGGTTTAATTAAATTAATTCGAATCTAAATCCAAACCTGTTTTTTTTTATGATGTATGGTATGATAAAGCATTTGTAAGCAATTGCGATTTGTTGTAAATCGCACCCTCCTGTAAAACTTTTTGAAGAAATTGGTATTAGATTTGACACCTCCCATCTTCAGATAGAAGGAAATACTAATTTTTAATGAAAAATATTCCAGAAGAATGGATGGTGAACTTTGATGTTGATATTGTTGGCGTCACGACACGCGACTTATGATTGTGAAACGCTATTAAATTACAAAAAGATCCTAAGAATGTGTACAATGTAACTTCTTTGGTTCTATAGCCCAGCCAAGAGATATGCTTTTTTGGAGCAACAGTTTATATTGCTGCCTGTTTAACATCAACTGGCAAATAGGTCAATTGAATCAATTTCTTTTGTTCTGCTCTGACACTAAATATAAGATCCTTTTACTTAACAATTTTTTTCATTAAGCCCATGCATGTGCTGTGGCTATGCTTGATTTCGTAACGCTATAACATCTCCCTGCTAATACAACCATGATTCTTAACTCGACGCTGTGTTACTATAATTCTACCGCCAATAGTTAACATGTGGCGATGACACCCGTGAATGGATCGGTCAAATTCTTCTGTTTTCCTCACGATTAGCGTTCTATTTTGAACCACCTGCAATTCTCCCGGCCTTTGGAATGGGCGGGATTAGTGGTTGCGATGATCTGTCCAAGGATTACCTAAGCGAGATCTCGCTTAGTACTCCTTTTCTGTCATGAGTGTGGAGTTTTCTACAGTATTGATGAAAGGGGGGGGGGTGAATGCGAGTGTCAGTGTGATGGATATGAAGGGTATCGTTATGATTCTAGGGCGAGGCGAGGGTGAAACGTGTGACGCGAGTTAGAGGAGGCGCTGTCCGTCCTCCCTCCCTCACTTCGCCTTTTCCAGCCTGCGTAGGTTCGGTTTAATGCTTTGCATCAAGATTTTCTTTCTATTATTTTTTATAACTTTGCCATAATTTTTTTTCATGATTGGTTTCCATTCTAGGGTTCTTGCTCATGTAAAAGTATGATATTATTGTAATGAAATGATGTGCATGTACTTTCTCCTTTCTCCTTTTTTTTTATTTTATTTTTCTTTCTGATAGCCTTATCAAATTTTTGTATATATATGATTTATCTTTGACTTGTTATGTAATCTTTTATAGTGAATTTGAATGTAAATGATTTGTATGTTAACTGATTTATCATAAATAACATAAAAAAAAAAAATAATAATAATAATAATAATAAATAATAAATACATAATATGAGATAATAATACATGAAATAAAAGCAACCACAACATAATAAATAATAACAAGTAAAACAGTGCACTTGCACCCCGCCCCCGTCGCAGAGGAGTTCCGCAAAAAAAACCCACCAACAAATTTACTGTCCTTTTTTCTGCTTGTGATGACTGATGAGCGTTAATGAATGTTTCTTGTCTGAACTTTCAATTCTACCTCCCTCAAGCCTCAAACCAGGCTTACTTAGTTAACACTCGCCCAAACAAAGGCTAAAAAAAAGTCACCTCCTCCAAACATCAGTGCTCTCGTGTCCCATTGTGATAATGCTAAACAGCCTCGTTATCTCCAAGTAAAGCGGTTCCTCGAGCCAACAACAGTCACGGCCACGAACGGAACACAATAGGTGCATCGCTCGCCTTGTCGCAACGGAACGGCTTCAAACGCCCAGGTTGAGGCATGGCTACCCAGTATGGACCTGCACATCTACATGTACACTACACGCACTATTTGTGTTTCCTCGCGACATACATACCCTTGCCTATATGTTCATGTATATCGCCGTCGCGAGACTGTCACGAAGAAATAGGCAAATGTGGTTTGTTAGACAATTGAAGGCCAATTAATTCCTCAGAGTAAAGGCTGAGTTGAAGAAATACTTGAAACACAGTTTATTGCAGGCAAATGCAATCTATTTATGATCAATCGACGAAGAAATTATGAAGCCGTTTCGTATTTTGATGTTCAGCACAATTCTCGGGAGGCCATTTGCGTGACGTCACAACGCTCGAATACGAATAGAACGATAAATGAACGCGAACTTTCGTAGTCCACCCCCCCCCATGCCGTTCGGAGTGTTATCTTTACTGACGCACCCTAAGGAAATTTATTTGATGCAATAGCTTTATCAAAACCATTTTTAAGGTAAAGGATCTTAATTTAGTGTCAAGAGAACAAAAGAGATTCAAATGAAGCCTTTTGCCAGTTATGATGTTAACAGGGAGCAATAAAACTGTTGCTCCAAAAAAAAAAAAAAAACATAATCTAATACTTATGAGCTGAGTATCAAGAGCAAAGAAGTAACAGTTGTATCACATTCTTAGGAATTTTCGTTGTAATTTGATAGGTTTACAGAAACAATGGGTCGTGAACGCCAACAATATCAACATCAAAGTTCAGCCATCCGTTGCTCTGGAATATTTTGTCATTAAAATTAATATAGCAAATATTAATTCTTTGGACCCTATCTGTAGCCCCGACTCCAGATAACTTATAAAAAAATTATTATTATTATTATATATAATTATATTATTATTATTATATATTATTATTATTATATTATTATTAGTTATATGTATGTTTCAATTAATACGAGTATCATTATTTAACCATCCACATAAAAGTGCAATGAAGCGATCAATGCGTAGGATTTTTCTCGAAAAAGAAAATAAGAAATTCTCAATGCTTTAAATGATTGAAAATCCACTATGTTTACGTGGCAATTGCAATGTTTTGACAAAAACTTATATAAAACAGTTTTGTTTAATTGAAAATAAATAAACACTGAAAATAAACCCTAAATTTATTATATTACAACAACAACAACACCTTCGGCCAAACCGGGGGGCTTTGACGAAAGGTCGCGTTCCAGTACATCGCAAACAGACGACGTGGCGCTCCGACGCACCACTTTCGGGCCAAACCGGGGGGCTTTGGACGAAGGCATCGCGTTCCAGCTCAACGCGACTGACGACACGTAAACCCACCACTTCGGCACAAGCCCTCAGTATATACAGGTTTTAGGCAGTCCGCATTTAACTTCGCTGTACATCGAAGTCTTTGAATGCCATAATTATGTTTTGTATCGAAATATTGTTATGCATGTAATCATCTCTGCCTGTTCCTGAAGGGAACAGTGGAGCCTGGACACAAAACCTAATGTGTAATTTATGTATAGTCATATATAATCTATATGTCTTTTCTTTGAATAAAAAGAATTGATTACAACAATGGCACCAGTTGTCCCAACAATTTCATAGTGAAAAACTGCCAGACCATTATTCTGACTCAAACAGCCAAAACTGTCTCTCCCTACCGACGGCGGTCCATGCTTAGGCAATTAGGGTGCATTCCACACTTACAGCAAAGCTTCGCTGAAGTTTCACATCCCGGAAGATTCAACTTCGCGAAGATTAAGCTTCGGCGAAGTTTGAGTAATGTGACACAAACTTCCCGCGAACTTCCTGGAAACTCCTCGCGAAAACTTCCTACAACTTTGTAGAAATTCCCGAACAACGAGAACTTCCTGCGACATTTTGAGGTGTGAACACAAACTCGGGAGTTATATCCCGTGAGCGCTCAGCGCATTTTCCGGTGTGGGGGAAATAAATGCGCAACGTACACAACACTGGAGTGATAATTATGACTTGAAGTTACCTGTAGCTCGGATATAATTACGTGCGTTTTGTACGCAGCAACATCACGTCAACTCATTTCATTTTGTGTGAGTTGTTTATACATTTATTTGGCAATAAATATGAAATGTAAAGAGCATTGGAGCATCGCAAAACGAAATTCTTGATCATCTGAGGCAAAATCGGGCCGGTGGCATTTTGATTGTTTGCACATGCACGAGTGCGTTTCCAAATCTTCGAGAAGTTTCGCGGAAGTAAATCTTCTCGAGTGTTTGGCCCCAGTTGAACGTCAGTCAAACTTCGCGAAGTCTTCGAGAAGGATAACTTCGCGAAGATGTAATTGTGATGCACCTATTGACAGAGTTGGATCCAAATCTGGGAAGTTAAAAAAAAATCCCATACATGTGGAAAATGACGTAATCGTAGTAATTTGAGGCTCTATATCCGTTCGTACAAAGTCATGTACGAGAATAATGCATAACTAAATAAACGGCAAGTGGTTTACTGTATATATCGCAATCAGGGGTACCGAACAAACTAATACTTGCCTGTACATGAGAAACTTCGCATAGGGCAGAGGTGTTGAGAATGTGAGACGTCGCTCGTAATGTTTTGAAAGATTATTGTAGGTGACGTCTATAGAAATTGTCCCTATATTATGGTATGCAAGATAAAGTCCCGTGGAGTACTATAAATAGATATGCAATGGGACTGGGTGTGGATAAGCGACGTCTCATTTTGATACACTACTTTCCTCGTCGTCAGCACAGTAATTTGAACGATCCTCTTTCTCAATAATTGCGTCAGTATAATAATGCAGCTGAATAACTGCAATCATGTTTAATAAGAACAATACACAACTATCAACTTGAATGTGTTACATTGGAGTTAGAAGTTCGTGATTATGTAGTCAACGACCAATCGAGACTTCTACGAGAGTTGAATCGCTTGGACAACCAAAAGATGGCGATTTTAGTGTTAATTGCAGTGGAAAAAACAGAAACACAAACCCTGTGTACGTTTCATACCTAGAACTGAGTTATAGATGCTAGCTAATGGCGAAGGAGGAAAAACCAAGCGTTCAAAGAACCTATGTGCCTTGTGCCTGACACATTGAGGATCAACTCCTGAATTATGGGTACAACATGTGCTGAAAATGCTTGGATGATTTACGAATAAGGATCACCAAGACTTAGATGCAATATGGTCTGTCGGCAGTATGTCGGAAAAGTATACAATTTCTTATGAGGGTCGTGTCCAAGAGCTTGGCATCAAGCGTTACTGTCAATGGACTTGTCGATGAATTACGTAACGCTAAACCCGCCTAATACCCTGCTGGATCTACTTCGCTCATGAAGGCTGAGGTTTGTCGAATATGTGCTTTAGTAATGTTGGCAGCTGGGGGCACAAATGTTTGGCCATGATTGGATCACTATATGTGTGAGGATTGCTATGGTGAAGCGAGAGCATGACTAATTTGTTGGCAGGATCATCAGTTGTATCATAGCAAGATGTTCTTAGTGAAAGGAGATAAACATGAAGCATTTGATAAATGCCACATACCACAGACTACAGAGAGATTTTTTCTGCGAATGATTGCCAAAATTTACATCTGCCTGAAAGTGGGGCAGTTTCTCATCGATCAGGCACAAGATCAAAAATCGCATGAATGGAAGATGAAAGATAAATGGTGGATGATCTTGTTAAACGTAGCAATGAAAAGAAAGATTATATGAAAGGAAATCACTCTATGGAGGAGTCGCAGATTGAGATGAAATCTTCTATGAGAAACTCAAAGTCAAAATTCATCTGGCTCGTGAATGAGAAAATTAGCGCTTAATAGCAAGCAACATAAATTGCATATTACTGTTCATAGAACTTGAGCAATTCACAAATTTTTAGAGGCAAAGTTGAATGATTCAAAGGAAAAGTCAACAACAGCATGTCATTCTTGTTCAATACCTCTGTGCTGTTGGTGTCAAAATAGATTCACCTGACATGAACTGGAAGGATATAGTCTGGAAACACACAAACAGGTCTGGTAAAGAATTGGAGGAACTACTGAAAGAAAGGGTTGATGTGGAGTAGCAGATGCAGGTTGCTTAACGCTTGAGAGGCTCACCAATTTGTGCGTGCTAAAGAGGTGTCATTGTCTGGGAAGCTTGGTGAGAGAAAAAAGACAGTCATGAATGGTGAAGAAAGTGGAGTTGGCAGGGTATCCAAATGTGGTAAAGGAGGTAGTGTTATTCAGAAAGATGCATATGGAATGCTCAGCAATGCCAACGTGAACATGTGCTACAATGCATTGTCTTATGGAACCAAAAAGGCGCGTTTGTTGTATGGTCTGGATGGCGGGAAGCAGCAACGATCTTACACCGCAACAAACAGATGACATAGTGGATATTGCATTTCTCTGAGGGAGATCAAGTGTGTCATTCGCAGTACAGGTTGGGATGTACAATGCAGAGGGTTCACAAACTCGTATATGCAGTTTGCCAATTCCTGATGGGGATGTCGGGCTAGTGTGAAGTAACAGACCATAATAAATAAAATACCAAATTGGCTGTAAAATGGTGACAGAATAACATCTACATTTTTAAGGCAACAGAAATCTGAACACTCAACGCATGCGATTTCCAACAGGAGTACAAAACCAGAATAGATCTGTACCAACAGAGGCGGGTACATAGTGGCTATTACCGTGTGGCAACTAACTTCACGATGTGTTGTGACTCTGTAATGACAGAGATGGTCACATAGGTAGCATAAATCACCAACCTAGTGATGGCTTGTATGCGGCGTGACAGCCAGGACAGATTGTAATTGGCATGGGTTAAGGAAGAGGACAGTGTCTTTGTCACTAACTCGTATACTCTTGATGGTACACATGTCCAGACTAAGACCGAGTTTTCAAGAGCTTCATGTAACACTGGATTTGGGTGTCGCGTGTTTGCATGCGGTGTTTGTCACCAGACAATTATTGCTTTCGCGCAATTGACAAGAAATTATACTTCATCAAGGTGACGTATACGAAAAGATACACACAGCCTATATCCAACAGCATTACTTCAACACACGGTGTGACTGATTTAAGATCATACATTGTACCACGTATAATATGTAAACAGATTGTCAGTTTGGTGAACTTCTAAAAGAGAGTCATCAATATAATTATGCACAAAATCTTGAACATGCTATGTTGTCAATCTCGAAACAGTTTCATGTTGTTATTTTACTCCCCCATCCCATCCTTTATTATTATTATTTTATCAATTAATTATATTATAATTATTATTTTATTATATATATTATTATTATTAATTATTATTATTATATAATATTATAATTATTATTATTATTATTATCATTTTCTTTTTCTTAATCTTTTTACTCTTGTAATGAGCTGTCTTCTCTTCTTCTCTTTCTACTTTCCTTTTTTCTTTTTCTTCTTTTTTCCTT
>JZLH01S0081598.1:3439-15624 GCA_001188425.1 Eucidaris tribuloides | reverse complement strand
ACACACACACACACACACACACACACACACACACACACACACACACACACACACACACACTACCTAAGCATGTATATGTATATGAGTATATGAATAAAAACGACCCAAGTCCATTTTGGCAATCTGTTTTTTATTATTCCATGTGAAAACAAAGCTGACATTTCTAATCAACCAAAGCATTAGTGTATTATTGCTGGATATCAACTAATTATGTGCTAAAAATTTAGTCAGCTTTAGTTGCCATCTTTGCTTTCATATGAGACACTAAAGACCAATGTCCAAAATAGACTTGGGTCGTTCTTATATTCAGATAATCATATATATATATATATATATATATGTATATATATGTATATATACATTTTTAAGGCGTTTATGACCATACTTTGCTCGTATTTTATGATATTATATATACACTCATGCTCATAATTATGGAATATTTTGTTGATACTTGAATTCTTTCTCCTATATCCTCCAAAATTTTCAAGACAATTGTTTATCTCACAAAAACGCAGTTTGTGAAGCAATTTTTGGATTTCATGAGATGACTAAAGTAAAAACTGAAATATGTTTGAGCGCAATAACAATTACCTATTTTTTTTTTAAACTCCACAAAAATCATGAAAAAATTAAATTAAAGTAATTGAAAAAATAACACAGAAAACTGATAATTTTTGATCTAATGTCACTTATCATTAAATTAAAGGTAAATGACATGATTCGGGTAGTCCTCAACTTGGGCTGAAAGTAAGTTAGAATCAAGTAAACTATGCAAGGATTCTCCTGTGAAAATCTTGTAGTCAAACGTTGACTCATTCTAAAATTAATAATGTCAATATCCCTCATGGCAGGCAAACAAGCTGCGTGGGTCTCTATGGGTCCTATTTTTATTCTCCCCGATAAAATTTAAATACTAGCATGTTGTTCAAGCTTGATTCTCCTTAAGTAAACAAATTACAGACAAATCCTTCCAGCTGGGAGATCTACTCCAGCTGGTAGTTTGTATGTATTTCAACTGATTTGGCCCTTGAGGCATTTTCAAGCGTTCCCAATCATGTCACTAACTTTTAACATCAGAATTGTCTGTTACAAGTCTAATAACGCGCGTTGCCACCACGTGACTCAACAACAACTGTGAATACCGCCATTTATGAACACAGAATTTGAGCGTCGAGTCGGACGCTACAAAATGCTCAGCATCCCTGAAATACTTAGATTAAAATTGTTTCACCTGGGGCGAGAAACTATTAATCCTAGATGTACCGTTCACGGAAAAATGGCAACTTCTAAAATGTCTGTAAAATATTCCATAATCATGAGCATGAGTGTATATATATATAGTATATATATATATATATATATACATTTATATATTATTTTTTGTCGGTCGTTTATAACCATACTTTGTCTCATATATATATATATATACATATATATCGTCCTCTATTTCTTTACTACTATATATATATATATAATATATATATATGAGAAAGATCAAGTCAAAGCAAAATGTGCTCAATGCATAGGCCTATAGCAGAGCGCTTTCACTACATGAAAACGTAAAACATGCACTAATGTGGTAAAAAGTTGCAAAAAAAAATCAACCAGGAAGTCCATGAAAGCCGTCGCACATGTCTTTACCTTCATGCAGGACCCTAAAACAAAATGAAACAGAGTGTGTATTTGGTTTCCTTGCATGTGTATTTATATCCGTATAGTGATTTCATAGTAGAGGTCAAGCGATCTCATTTTATTAATTTATTTCTTGACAAAAACATTGTTTGATTAAAAAAAAAATCCATTAGTTTATTATATATCGAGTTGCCTCATTGTAACAAGCGAATCTGCTCTTCTGTTTGGTTTGGTTATGCAGTACGTAGTACCATATTCCACCTCGTACAATTGATACTTTCTTTTTGAAGTGAGAAAATTGTTCAAGTATTTTTGTAAATAGCGATCAGACTGCATGTGTCAGAGGTCCCACAAGAGCTTTAAGTGCAACCGGTGGGATGCTTAGTGAATAGATAATGTGTTGTAGAAATAGAATAAGTTTGATGCTTAGTCGTTTATCATATAACCTGTAAACATATTGTGTGTATAGAAACTTAACATTGATTGAGTAGATGTTATAAGCCTAAGTTACGCTAGTTATCAGGGGCATGGGGGTATGCATCCCCCAGCTCACAAGGTGGAGGGGGAAGACATGTACAATCATCCCCCAGGTTTCATGGATTTTTTTTTAATCAGTAGTATTCTTGTTATTACTTGTGATAAGTATAAAGGTGATTATTATTATTATTATTATTGTTATTATTATTATTATTGTTATTGTTATTATTATTACTATATTTATTATTATTATTATCATTATTATTATAATTATTATTATTATTATTATTATTATTATTATTATTATTATTATTATTATTATTATTATTATTATTATTATTATTATTATTATTATTATTATTATATTATTTATCATCATTATCGAAATCGTGTCACCTTTATTCCCTTGTAATACATTCGTATTTCTGATCCCATGTCTTCTGCTCCTAAAGGGGTGGTTTCTAACAAGAGACGTTTGCAATAGACACTGGTGTAAATGGCCGAGGGAGGAAAGGCCTGCACAACCATCCCCCTACTTTTCAAGGAAAAATGATTTTAAACTAGATCTAAGCAGTTTAATGCCAATTTTGTCAAAATGAATATACGCCGCTCTTATTGTTGAATGTCCATTTCACGAAAGTATAGTGTTATCAGAGAGTCAAAATATGTTTATAAAAACCCCTAGAACTCCTGATCTTCAGGGGGCTCCACCCCTGACCCCCAGTAATTATCACCATGTTTTTTAATGACCATTAACAGAAAACAACGTCTTTATCATGCATACTTTAAAATGAAAACTGATTCAAGTAAGAAAAGGTACATGTCATACCGTAACAAATTAACTGTATACGATTGTCCAAACAATTATATTATACTCCGAAGCTTGAAATTTCTCGAAGCAATTTAAAAAAGACGTGGAATGTTTAAAATGATACACGGGTAGAAGAACTTCTCATAAACTATACCCGCCTGCATAGGCGTACGCAGGATTTTTCCAAGGGGTGTTTTTCCGCGGCCAAATCCTAGGTTCTACATTTTTCCCGGTCACATCAACCTCCGAAAACTCGCTTAGCGGGGTTGGGGGGTGGGGGCGGGGGGGTAATGACGATTTTTTTAATCCAAATCCAAGGTCCACAATTTTTTTCCGTCACGCCAACCTCGAAAACTCGCTCAGCGGCGGGAGGGGGGGGGGGGTTATGAAAATTATTTTCCAAAATCCCCTAAAAAATCAATTATTTCACATTTTCAAACACCCCTTTTTGACGAAAAAGGGGGTGATATCGTGAAAGGGGGGTGATTACGGGTGAAAAGTGGGGGTGTTTTGCGGGGGTGTTAACACCCCCTTCGGCCTGTATCAATCGTGATGGTATTAACATTCACGGAAACAAGAACATTGCCAATGCATTCAATGCTTATTTTTGTAACATGGGGAAAGCGATTTCTTCACATACCGGTAGTTGTAATGCCAATCAACATTTTACTTCTTATTTGCCATGCGATGTCGCAAATTCACTGTTTTTGTTACCAACTAACTAAAACAAAATTATAACTTTTACAAACAAAATGAAGTGTGGTACCTTAGCGGGTCATGACGGATTTAGTTCAAATTTTGTGAAAGACATAATCGCCTATATTTCTGAACCATTTTCTCATATTTGCAATTTATCGTTGTCCTCTGGTTGCTTTCCGGCAGCCATTGAAACTAGTTAAGTTATACCGGTACAAAAAAGGGACTATAATTTGCTTGACAATTATCGTCCCGTTTCTATTCCTCCTACATTCTCTAAAATTCTTGAGCGACTCGCGTACAATCGACTTTAAGCAGTTATTATAGTTCACAATGTAATTGCTCCACAGCAATTTGGTTTCCGCCCATGTTATTCAACCGAACTAGTTTTGTTATATGCTACTGAACCTTTGAACTCGTCTATTGATAATAAGGAGACTGCGCTTGGTATATACATCGATCTAAGCAAAGCTCGTTATTCTTCTCAAAAAACTACAGGTATATGGTGTAAGGGGCATAACCCTGAAGTGGCTTTCTATCTATTTGACGAACCGAAAACAATACGTTCAGTTTAAAAATTCAACTTCAAACTTTGCCGCAATTGAAAGTGGAGTCCCACAGGGGAGCATTCTCGGCCCCTTCTATTTCTCATTTCTGTAAATGACTTGGTTCGGTCGTCAAATCTGCTAACGTTTATCTTTTACGCATATGATACGAACATAAATATTTCTTATAGGCAGTTAAAAGTCCTAGTAAAAACTACGAGCAGTGAACTTCAGAAAGTTTTTGACTGGTTTAAGTCAAACAAATTACATTTAAATATTTCGAAAACTAAATATACATTGTACAATCTTAAATGCTTGATTACACATGAAAATATTATTATCCGGATTAATGATGCCACTTTATCCAGAGTTACGTCTTTAAATTTTCTTGCGTTACACATTGATGAAAATATGTCTTGGCAACAGCACATTAAGTCGGTATTCTATCGAGACTACGATCAATACTTCCACTTCATTGTTTACGTACGTTAATCACTCGTACTTCCTAGTTATACTCATTGTAATCTCATCTGGGGAAGAGCGGCAAAGACTCACCTGAAGAGATTAGAAGTTATACAAAAACGGGCGATTCGGATTTGCACTGGTGCTCACCACCGTGAACATACAAAACCATTATTTCAACAGTCGAGCGTTTTGCCGCTGTCAACTTTGTGATAATACAGTATGGGTCTTTTCGTTTTTAAATGTTACAATCAGCTGTTACATATATTTGAAAATTACTTTGTTTCCTAAAATCAAATTCACTGTAAAACTACCAGACTAAACTCTTCAATTCGTATTCCCGTCTTTTCGTACCGCACACTCCAAAAAACAATCAATTAAATATAATGGCGCTAAACTCTGGAATTCTCTCCCACAACAACTTAAATCATTCCGTTGTGAAATATTTAAAAGAAAATTCAAGCAATATCTTTTTCTGTCTTAAATTCAGATATACACATTTATCAGTTATAGTTAATCATAATTACTCAGTGCAATTTCTAATAATTTGCATTCTTGATCTTGTACTCAGTACAATTCATTTGATTTCTTCTCTTTTTACGATACTCAAGACATTATGTATGTAACATTACATATGTATGTTATGTTTATTTTTTCAGGTTTAATATTGATTTGTTTGATTTTGTGCAATGTATAACGTATTTATGTTATGTTTGTCTTAATGTGTATGTGTTCTACACTTTTAATATTGTCAATTTTTGTTAAATTCAGGTGTACCTGTTTTACAAGTTAGCTTTTTGATGGTGTGTTCCTGATATTTTATACTATATTTTACTTTTTATGGGAATATGGAAATAAATGTTCATTTGATTTGATTTGATTAGATTTTGATTTTAATTTGTGACTGTCGAAACTCGTGAGTGGTGTTTTAAATGTGTTTGCTTCGTATGATCTTAGAAAGTTTATACACCATTTTAAATGTTTGAGTCGCTACTTTAAATTCATATCGAAAAAACAATACATTTATTTTCCAACTTATATGGTGCGTTTAATGGAGACATGACACATCGTACAGTTTATCTCAAGTTTGAGCTCTTTAAACTATACATTCCATATCAGAATGTGCATTATTTGGGGTAAATGCATACATTGCGGACACTGAGTTGATAAGTATGCATTCACGATACACCACTAATCCCCAACGTCATAAGAACACTTGTTTAGATACCATTTTAGGTAATTTTCAAGTTTTAGTTACACTTCACATCCAACAGGCATTTATTTCTCGACAAATGACTCAAAAGTTCCCCAAACCGCTCTCTACCTACGGTCGCTTACGGATTGCCTTATACCAACCCATCACAAATCTCTATTCTGTGCTTAGAAAGGTAGGCGCGATGGACTTATGGTTTGAGCGTCCGTTTCACGATTGGAAGGACACGGGTCCGAGCGCAGGCCGGGTCATACCTCAAGACTTTTTTTCAGTGGTACCTTCTGCTTTCTAGCGAGGCGCTCGGCATTCTAGAACATAGAAGGGTAATGATAACATTTAAGTTTTGCAAGGCCCGCTGGTATATAGGGCAGTCTATTTGACAGAGGTGACTACCCTGTGTTAATACCACTACTACTACTACTACTACTACTACTACTACTACTACTACTACCACTACTACTACTACTAATAGTAATAATGATATTATTTGTCAAAATCTGCTTATGTCTCATGTTATTTTACTTATTGTGACGTCATTTATGACTTCACCTGTCAAAAAGCAGATTTTGTGCATATCTCATGACTGAAGCCAAATTATGTACAGGACCAAATTTGGCACATGTCAAGATCAGGTCAAGGGTCAACTAATGAAGGACGCGTACGCGCGTGTCAAATCTTTTAACAAAATCTCATATTCCTCGAATTGCAGTTTGGATCATTGCATCATTTTGCTATCTTAATTATCATAACGTTGTCTAAGGCGTCATTAATGAAAATCGAATTTAGTCCATACCTCGTGACTGGAGTTACATGTAACTAAGATGACGTGCGGATCACCTAATTCGTCTCAGTGACGAATTCAAATCTTGTCTTCTTCTTCTTCTTCTTTCTTTCTGACCACTTTTTGTGTCCCAAATATCTCAAGAATGACATGTCCTGTAATGTTGCAACTTTCCATGAACATG
Source organism: Eucidaris tribuloides (assembly GCA_001188425.1). Lineage (NCBI taxonomy): Eukaryota > Metazoa > Echinodermata > Echinoidea > Cidaroida > Cidaridae > Eucidaris > Eucidaris tribuloides. The sequence goes on along the minus strand of JZLH01S0081598.1, from coordinate 8,823 downwards.
CATCATGACAAGATCTCAACTAATGACATGTTTTGTTTATTGTGACCAGTCATCCGTGACGTCATCTATGACGATCATTTGTCAAAATCTGCGTATGTCAATATCTTACGACTGAAGTCAAATTGCGTAACCAAATTTGGCCCCCTGCGCGCACGTTACGACGCACTCGTATGGGTGCGTCAAATCTTAAAAATGCTACAATCGACCTAGAAGTTTGTCTCCATACGTTTCAGGACATTTAGAGCATTTTTGGTGCGCGCACGTACGCGCGCGTTTTTTTTGCGCGCACCTCTTAGATGATCGAATTTTGCCGTTTTTTAATGGTTTTGGATAGGTGACTTAATTCCCCATTATTTGGAACCTTTTCAGACTAATTGGACTAGAAATAGAGCGTACGCGCCCGAAAAACTTAAAAACGCACGCGCGCACACATAATTATACACGTGCATTTTACAATCAATCATAAATCTTAAGAAAGAAATATGACTTTCATGCTTTTTATTTTCTGTTCTGATAGGCTATGATGTCTAGATTAATTTCATGCACTTTTTTGTTACTTTGATTATTATGACGTCATCTACGACGTCATTAATGAAAATCGAATGTAGTCCATATCTCGTGAATGGGATGTCCTGTAATGTTGCAAATTTCCATGACGATATGTCATGATAAATTCTCGACAATGACATCTTGTCAATGTGATCAATCATCCGTGACGTCATCTATAGTGTCATTTGTCAAAAATCAGATTTTGTCCATATGTCATGACTGAAGTACGTAACCAAATTTGCCACATGTCAAGATCGGGTTAAGGGTAAACTTTTGGACGTATCCATGTGAGAACGCGTACGCGCGTGTCAAATCTTAAAAAAAATCATATTCCTCAATTTCCAGTTCGCATACGATGCATCATTTTATTATCTTAATTACTATGACGTCGTCTAAGACGTCATTAAGAAAAATCGATTGTTGTCCATGTCTCATGACTGGAGTTAACTAAGATGACACGCGGATCACCTAATTCGTCTCAGTGACGAATTCAAATCTAGTTGTATATTGAGCATGTATGTTCCCAATTATTTCTGTAAACTATGGCCATTACGATCTAATATCAAAATTGGATGATTATTATTTGAGACCAGTTTCTTTCTCGTGATGAGACAGTTGTCATGACTCTACAGTCAGCCTGTTTGGTGCGCTGTAGGCTTGTATTTATGTACCGTACTCTTCGCTGAAATGGAAAATTCTAAATCTCTGCTGTACATTGGACTATAGGGCAAGGCCATTTATCGTGATTTTCCGTAGTCCCATTAGTGGTATTTTACTTATCCCTAATGATGATTATTTAAATATTACTAAACCCGTAAATCGGGTTTGTTATCCTTATACCATTTGCGCGTTTTTGAGAAAATAAGTTAATTATTTATAATGTCGTGACCAAGTACTTTTTATCAGTGTACAAACTACCGCAAACTTTCACCGTGTGCGAAAAAAAAATGTGACTGCAATATTACGCCGTCACATCCTCGTTCACAATCTTGGGAGTACTTGACAACCTATGTAGTCACAATGCTTCGGTGACTTCGCAGATGTTTAAATACTGAAAAGGAACTTCGGTGAGGCGCAACCATTCTATAAATAACGGAGGACTGCGTGAATGGCTTTTGTTAAATTCATTGAAAAGAATACCTTTACCAGTGCATTCCGATGCATATGATGTAGAGCCACAGACCTTAATAATATATAAATATACCAAGCTGTGAGAAATTCTAGTGGAAATTATCTATCTGAGGAGGGACTGACATAGTAATATTTTTCCGAGGGTGAAGCCCACGAGAAAATATATTACTGGTCGCAGTCCCTCCGAAGATGATAAATTTCACTATATCTTTCGAACTTAAATGCTTGGTATTTTGTTTTATATCCTCCCACTTAATAAAATTGAATTAATAATGTATAGCGAACTCTAAAGAGTAGTGCTATTAATGATTATTATCGCAGTCTGCTTCCAAAACGGAAACGTTTCTACGCAACTGACCAATTTGCTGTGTTGTGCAGTATGTATGATGCGAGTTAATTTTATGTAAATTGTCCTCATTTCAATTTATGATCATAAATCGGCGCTAATAATCCGAAGGGTCAACGTGAAATCTTCATTGTAACACCACTGAAATGTTAAAAATAACATTAAAATAAAAATAACATGGTAATTACTAGTATCATTTTCAGTTTCCTTGCGAATCAGACGCCATTTTGATTTCAGGTAATGAGCATGCGCAGTATGCGGAGTGCTGCCGAGACAAAAATAGCGAAAAATATACGGAGCTGTGGCGAGGATTTTGAATTTCTAGTGAGATTATTTTTGATCGTATTAGCATTAATCAACCAATTGCGATTTAGAAAATGCTCATGAATATTCATAGAGGGATGTAAATATTGATAACACTATAGCTTTAAGGACTGATCTAGTAACTAATGTTCGTGTCTGTGAAATCACTATTGACGGTGTTTCCTTCTACGAATGGGACTGAGAACTTGCCTCACTAATTAGTCGATTATCTCATCAATGCGCAACTAAAACTTGGAGAACAAATGTGTTTTCTCATCAGCAACTTCATCTTAATCAAATTGTAATGATATTTTTCAATACCAATCAGGAGACTACGGAACTTTTTTCTAGGGCGTTATTTGGTCAATGCCCTAAATTCCACAATCTCTGCCGTACAACTATATAATGACATGTTGCAACAAAGCGAACAATAATTCGCAGTAGTAGTTTAGCGTAAATGAGTGAGCTAGTCCAAACATGAGTAAGAAAACTCGACAAGGGATTTTGAGGTTTCATGAAATGCCATACATTCCCTACCTCCATGATTATCCGAATATGATGGTTAAAAGACATTGCCTGAGAAGTTATTTTTAACCATGTTTTTTTGCGGGGGTTGGAAAAATGTGCCGGAGAAACTAGGCCTGTAACAAATCCATGCTACAAAACAACCTATTGTTACCTGACCACGAAACTTGCCTGAGAATAAGGATTACGTAATTGTTTGAAGCATGTAATTGTGCAAAATTGTAATTCCCGCTTAATGGCATTTGCTATGGAACTTTGATTCTATATCTGTGAGGCCCCACAAGGGACAATGCTTTCAAAACTGTTTTGGAGATCGATTTTACCTTTTATCATTATGGCTTAAGCTACTGTCACACTGCGCCGTCTAACGTAGTCTGCAGGCACAGACTTTATTTTGGCACTACAATTTCACAGCGCCTTGAGCCAAGACTAATCTTGTTGACTAGGGCACGTGCCACATAAACTTGTACGGAGCAGCTATAACACATGGCCTATGGAAGAACTAGTCTGCAGCACAGATTGTTCAGACCCTGATTTGCGTAAAAATGCGTTAAAAAAACTGTCAAACTGACTTATTTGACAGTGTTTGAATGGACAAATAAACACCCTAGAACATAAAAGTTCAGACAGTTATGCCTTCACTTGTAAAATATGTACAGATAAGAATTATTCCCGGCCGATGAAAATTCTGCAACACAGCAGTCTATGGGGGAAAACTGGAATGGTCTCTCAATCATTTTTACCTCTTTAAAGCACTAAATGGTCATTTTGAACTGTAACTTTTTCAGGGCTTCATTTTTAGACCTTATCAAAGACACTAGTAGCATGGAAAATCATGTAGCTTACATTTTTTTTTAATTGTTATACAATGCCTTTAATTATTATCACGTCGTCTAAGACGTCGTCTAAGAAGTCAATAATGAAAATCCAATGTGTTCTATATCTCGTGACTGCAGTTAACTAAGATGACAAGCGTATCACCTAATTCGTCTCAGTGACGAATTCAGAACTGGTTATTATTATTATTATTGTTATTATTATTATTATTATTATTAGTAGTAGTAGTAGTAGTAGTAGTAGTATTGTTATTATTATTATTATTAACCGTAGCAGACATCTGAGCTGGGCAGCTTTATTCCCTTATTGCCCAACTTAGACCTCAATAATTATTGACCGGTCAATTATTTTCCCGTATTGACCGCTCAGAAAAGTCAATGGCAAAATGCGTGTTAAACAGCGCTCGAGCCAACATCCGGGTATTGTAGCTTAGGAGGAATTATCACTGCACCGCAGCTGCTGCAACTGCCGCCGTGCCGCTCGCGCTCGCACACGAAGCGAAATTCCCATTTGTTTGCACGTAAACTTGACTTGGCACGTTCACAAGACGTTAATTCGCGTCAACGTCAATCGTACAATGAACATGTTTTGGATTTTTTTTTGCGTGTGCCGTTTTTGAAACTTCGTCTTCGACGTTATGTTTGAAATTTGATAGTTTTGAAACTTCGCACCCGTAACTTTCTTGAACTGTTTTCTTTTTGCATATAGATGTATGTAGAGCTATGGTCTAAGTAACTTAATAACGTTAGAGCAAAGTGACTGATGAAACGAGTAATTTCGGGTCCGAGTTTGTTCGACAGTTAGACTACCAAGTTATTAACTGATCGCTAGGATGTATATTCTAGACGTTAAATCTGCACATCAGATCAGTTTTATGATGAACAACGTGAATTTGAAGGTAACATTGGTGAATTTTATAATGTTTACCCCAAGTCCCCAACAGAGGTGTACTGTAACTAGTAACGTAACGTAACGTTGTTTTTGTTAGAGGCTGAATGATCTTGTCTAACATTACTCATAAATAGATTATAACGTTAGATCTAACTTGACACCCGTCACGTTTGATTTTGATCTACCGTGGCGTTATTAACTTAGACTAACGTTGCAAATTAATATTTGGCTCTAACGTTACCATCGCCGAGACATACACCATAACTACGGTACCATAGATCTAATTAATGATATAACGTACGGTAGTTAGATCTAAGTAACGTTAGTTAGACCCTATCTTATCTAACTTCACTGGTAAGGTACCGTACCGTACCGTACCGTACCGTACCGTACCGTAACGGTACCGGTACGGGCTACGGCGGTAAATCTACTCACCGATTCCCTGTAATGTTCATACTGACAGCGCTCGTAGAACAGTGCACTTACGCTCGTCTATCGTCGGCGTCCAGACAGGCAGGAAATTCATCTTCATTGTATCACTCAGTGGCAAAATTACTGATCTAAAAGTAACAGTTTTCTGCTTCAACTAGACCCCTATTTAGACCTAACTTCACAGCGCTATAGTTTCCAAAATGCGTCTATCACCGCGCGTATAGTAGCAGCGCTTGCAAGCGCGTCACGTCAGCGCGCGGCGGGCAAAGATCAGTTAACTTATGGCAAGCTAATCGTGCTAAACTGACGGTACAGTATTGTTTTCCCAGCTAAAGGAATTTAGCAGGCAGAGGTATAAGGATGCTCACAA
>JZLH01S0081582.1:10225-22359 GCA_001188425.1 Eucidaris tribuloides | reverse complement strand
AAATGGTGTCATTCTTGTTTATACCTAGTGTTCTTGAACGAAAGCCTGACAGAATATTGAACAGGAGAAAAAAATTATACATAAACATATTCAGAATGCATTGATTTATAAGTCAAATACAGTGCACTCTTGTTATAAAAAACACTGATATAACAAAATTTCATTATAAAGAAGTAAAATCTCTGGTCCCATATCTTGGGATTTCCTTTGTATTATATTGTTTTTGCAACCCTGATATAAAGAAATTTCAATATAAGGAAACAATTTCCTGGGTCCCGAGGACTTCTTTTTAACAAGAGTGCACTGTACATGTATCAAGATTTACTTGCCAATACATAAAAAAATAAAAGATATACTTGCCAACCCCTCAAACCCTTATTCAAGCATTCACTCATAAATAAATGTATGTTATGTTGTGATTCATGTATTGTAATCAACTTCTTGGCCACTTTTGAGAGAGACAGCTAGCTCTGCTCCGACACTAGATATCCTAGAGTTCAAACCTTTGTGAATATGGACCCTTGGTATACATTTTTGTATGCATGTAGAGCAGTATGGTAATAGTTGGTGGTGTGGCTTTTTGACACTTTTTTCAAGAGTGTCTGTGTGTGTGTGTGTGTGCAGAGCAGTATGTGTATGTGTATGTGTGTGTGCAGAGCAGTATGTGTATGTGTATGTGTATGATTGTGTGCGTTTGTAATTCATGTAAATCGGGGAGGTTTGAATGGTTTTTACCACGAGTACTGGGGAAAATCAAAACACTCCTCCCCAATTCCTGTGTATGCAGTTCTCCTACATGTACATGTGAAAGTAGGGTATTAAATATCTAAACTAGATTTACATTTTCAAATTATTTTTTTACACTTAACAGTATATTTAGCAAAACCTTGAAAAACAAAATACATATATAAACCAAAATCTCACTGATTTCACTGGGTTTATCCCACCTCCCCGATTTACACGGTTTACATGTATATGTGTTGTTGTGTGCATGTGTTGGTGTATGGTTGTTCCTACCATTTTGATGTTTTTGACATTGTGCAGAATATTTCTCATTCATACACTCACTGACTTTATCACCTCTCTCTGTCATATTTTGTATCAAAATATGGGGTGAACAACTAAAAAAATCTTCGTTTGTTAAAGTCAAAGTTGACAAAAGTCATAGATTTTTAAAGTTCTGATGACTTCCACTTTTGCAAGGTTCACTGTATATTTTACGCGAAGTAAATTCTGACACTTCAATAATAGCATACATGGACACAAGTGGTATGATACATACATAAACTTGACGCAGAGACGTAAAATTTATTTACAAGTTCAATTCACTCCTGTCAATACTTCAGAAACGAGAACAAGAACAAGTACTCCAAGTATTTCCTATCAGTGATAATAAACTGGTAGAAAAAAAAATACACAATTTCACTGTCCAATAAACTAAGACTACATACTGTAGGGCACTATATTCAAGTAAGGTACTTCTATTTACACATGCTTATATACGCAAATGCTTGAAGGAAGATGTAGCCAGAAACTAACAGGCATAAGCTAAGAAAGATTTTGGGTTCTTGCCAACCAATCGGATCGCAAATGTGCTGGCTTTGAACTGATCCTTACTGACCATTCCGCCAGACGTGTGTTAGTTATGCCGTCTATGCACTGTTGGAAACGATAAGCTCCTCCCCCATAGCTGTTCCGGCAAGATTTTTCCAGGGAAGAAACGGGCAAAGATGTAAAATTAACATTAACTAACCAATTTATAGGGCCTTACTGAGGATGAGTGTCACACAGTACCCCTTATGTAGGCTGTCTTTATCACCATGTAGCATAATTCTCACAATACTCACAATACCATTTTTTTCTTAACTTATTCCTGTTATTTGCCGGCTACATCTTTCTTTAAGTGTCTAGATTCAACTACTCTGCAATCACTACGATACGCAGTGTATAATATGCATGGTGATGTGATGTTAGCAATGACATGCCACAGTAGATACTGCCAATTGAATCAATCTCTGTTTGTTTGTATGTAAAGCACAGGGATGTCAGTTAGAATTTATGATGGGGCCTGAAAAATCACCTTCAATTAGCTAGTTTTCTATACAAAAAGACTTCAAATATGACCTGAACATAAATTGCTGAGGCCTGAATTCAAGATTTTGGCTAAAAACTGGCATCCCTGAAAGCAGAATTGTACAATTTCAATTGTAAAGCATAATACAGTTTAGTGCTCTATCCCACGCCATAGCAGAAGGGACATATATTCATGGGAAAACATTGACAAGAGCATAGTGAAAAGCTTAATATCTAACAATCCTGCATACTAATAACTATTGTCACTGCACACTTGCAAGATATGCATGGAGGACATTATACAAAATAATTATGTGTGCATCATCACTGTACATATGACCCCCCCCCCCCCAAAAAAAAAAATGAGTGTAACAAGTTGATAAATATATTTGTAGATGAAATTTTGTAATCTTCCACCTCATTCCCAAGTGATAGTTTCAGTGGGCATGGCATAAATGGGCGTGACATATAATACTCGGACTGCACAAATGACCAACTGCTTTATTGGTATTCCACGACTCAAAAAAAAAAAAAAAATTGAGTACGGGGGATACATTTGACAATGTTATCATGCTCTTATTGTACTGGTAATAAGCTAACCCCTTTCAATGGAAGCAAAGTAATGACGTTAAATTTTCAATAAAAATAATTACATTTGCAGCATGGTTTAAAGCTTTATCGATGAAAGGATTGCAAAATTGACATCACATGTAATACTTATCTGCAACTTATGGCGGTGGATAAAGTAAAAACAGTGCATCTACATTAAAGGCAGTGGATCTCATTTGCAAACATCCCCGCAGACCAGGAAAAGATAACCCATGCCCTTAGGCTATTGATGAAGGGCATGTTTGTGAAATCTGGGGGTCAGTAATTACCTAGAATTTAAAATATGCGAAAGAAAAACAATAGCCGTTTAGTGTACGTTCTATGGCAGGAATTTTTCTCTTGCGAGAAAAAACTTCAAATCAGAGTCTAACAGTCACTATAATTCCACTAAAACAGAGTTTCTAGCTCCTATATTTTGCTAAAGGTTCCCAGATGGCAATTTCTTCTACATGCCATTGTATTTACACAATGTTAATTTTTAGGCATGCAAAAGAGATGCCCTGCCTTTAAGTTTACAGACAGTGTGTTCATGCTTTTCTTACTAATTGCTAGCTTAAAAAATGCATTAGTCATGCCACATAAAGACAACCCTTTTTCTGTAATTTCAGCACAAGTAGCATCACACATTGTGGTTTGAACCCCAAAATCTAATGAATTTTGGATATATAAATACACTGTGCCCTGTACCACTCTTCAGTGAGTGTTGATTACAAATTTGTCAGATACACCACATAATCTGTACCTCTAGTAACAGTTTGTTTTTTTAATTTTATTTTTACTGGACTTTATTTGTCCATGTCTTCATATTTGGTACATGATTTACTGAGTGGACGTTATCTGGGGTCATGAAATTCAACATTGTTAAGGCATGAAAAACAACATTTATAAAATATTATGTTACAACAGTTACCAAATCTCCCAACTACATGATATAAATAAGAAAGTCTAACTGACCACTTTTGTTGCTTTACACTTCTAAAATGAAATGAATTTTTTGCAACACTGAATGTTAATACTTAATATTGTGTCAAAAAGTAATACAACATACACAGGAATAAAGTAGGTCTAAGTATATTGAATTGGCAATCATTAATTTTAATCTTTTAGCATTCAAAATGCATGTTGTATTAACCAAATGTTAGTCCTAAAAATCCATCATCATTCTTTTTGAACACAGCATAGTATTAACAATGTTTGTTGGCGTATAATACACTCCAATATAATGTAGATTCACACTAAATTAAATAACCAGAATTAAAATAACTAGTGTCACACTGCCCACGAGAATGATGCACTCTAACCAGGCAGATGAGGAGTATAATTTAACAAAACACAAATATTAAAAATATCACCTTTTAACTGATTGTAACTCATGTTCTCTGAGATAATGGATAAGTGGCTACTATGGAGAAATAACAGAAGTCTTTGACTAAGGAGTGTAATATCTCAGACAATGATTTATTTATCATTAGTGGAATCCCTATCTCATGATCTTGAATAGATGTTCCATTACACAACATGGATCCATATTTTGTGCCTTTCCCCCTTTTGTACAGAACCACAGAACAATGGCTACATCCAGGCACTTGTGACAAATACAAGTGTTGCAAGTGAATTAAATATAAAAATAAGATAAAGCCGAATTCTTCTTACAAACGTTTATGCACAGACAGAAAGGAAATGATGAAATCATTATTTATACTAATCTTCACATTGTGAACGATTTGAGCTGATTTCATGCATTTTACCGTTTTCTGACGTGCAAATCCCTTACTCTGTCTTTAACCAAGCCACAGAGACATTATCTTACCAGATGGAAGTCTGCGATTTGGAAAGAAAAGAATCTGACTTCATCACCACAAGATTACATTAATAAGTCATTTTTGCCAGAATTTAAGATGAAAGGTTTTGACAATCTCGAAACACTACAGTATCTTTTACTTCTTTTGGAGTTTAAATGTAGACATGAAAACCTGAAATGGTATGTTGTCATTACACATGAATTCATCAAAGGATGGGCCCAAATAATCCTGTTTTATGGCTCATAATTGGTCAAATTTCTATATGTATCAGTATTCTGTATGTCTAATGAATATTTAAATGAAGGCTACACATATGATGTTACATGCTTCATAGGGATTGTCCTGTTTTAATCATCTGGTACTTTTTGAGGAAAATTAATGAGAAAACAAGTATGAGTGTTAAGAGTACCACACACAAAAACCCTATAGTATTCTTTCCATATAAAATCATTCAGTGGACAAGATTTTTTGAATTAATTTATTTTTACCATTTGATTGAACCAAAGAAGTAGAGACAAGGGTTTTTATTTAGAAAGTACTTGTACAAGCCTTGAGTATATCTCATGAAACTGCGAGTTGAACATTACAGGTGTCAAAGACAACAAGAAAAATAGTACAGCTAGGGAAAACAGAAATGATGCCTTTAGCTAGGTGGACAGACAAAAGTAGTAGTTCCCTATTCCACTTGATAACAAAATTATTACACACACAAAGGCGAATAGGAAGTGCATCTCACTCAACTGGTGAGGTTGGGGTGTTGGCATTTCTTGGGGAGGGGGTTGGGGTGAGGTTGGGGTAGGGGAGGAATCCAGATTACCAGCAGTTTAACAATATTGTTAAAACAGTTATTGAGGCTGTCTGACACACTGTCCTGTCCCCATGTCAACATCATGCCATTCTGGTACATTACGCAACATGGCATTGTAGTGCACAGTTGTCTCCAGACCACATACATAACATATTTCAGAACATCTTGGTACCTATGGGTTACATTAGTACTTAAAAAACAGAATTCACAAAGAAGAAAGCTGTAGGAATTCAAACATTTGAAATATCCACAGACAGAGTTTGTGTCAGTGTGGGATTTAGTGGTCAGAATTCTAGATTCTAATGTACTTTTACCTCTTTACACGCTGAATTTATTCTGAGGGGATAATAATGATACCCGGTAATTGTTCTTTTCAGATTTTCTTCAAATTTTGCTTTCTTTACAGCGGTATTGAAAATGGTAATTGTCCTACAGCACACAAGCTATTTTTTAGCGTCTCGTCTACAAAGGTGAAGGAGAAAAATAACTATTACGATTGTTCAATTAAATTGTGCGATTGTGCACAGATGCAACATTAGAGTGCAAATGGTTAAAGACACAGAGAGTTAAAAATGCAAATTAAATGGCATAGAAGAAACAAATACTGTGGGAAGAGAAAATAAAATGCAGAGTGAGGTGCCTACTGAACTTGTTATTCAAGTGTCTACATACTGGTGGCTTACACTTCACTGGAGGAAACAAAAGGATACAGATAGCCATGTTAACTACAGTTCGACCTCGATTAACCGGCCACGTTACGACCAGCAGCAATGCGAATAAGTGATATGGCCGGATAAGAGAGATAACATACAAACACAGTATAAGTGGGAGGTAATACAGTGCACTCTCGTTATAAAGAAGTCCTTAGGACCCATGAAATTGTTTCTTTATAATGAAATTTCTTTATATCAGGGTTGCAAAAACAATAGAATACAAAGGAAATCCAAGATATGGGACCAGAGATTTACTTCTTTATAATGAAATTATGTTATATAACGAGAGCGCACTGTACATGTCATAAGTTATAGTATAAACAACCCAAAGACCATTCACAAACTGCAACAGACCTCCCACAAGCGACACTTTATTTATTGTTCCTTGATACCCAGTAGGTTTCTGTGTACTCTTCTGATAAAGGTGTATCCATTACAGGCAATGACTGATAAGTCCATTGTCCGGATAACAGAGATCTCCGGTTAAGTGATGGCCATATAATCGAGGCCGGACTGTAGTAAGGTCTGAAAATACATGCCCTTTAGTGGATATGATGTTTAGGTGATATAACTAGTAACAAGTAAAAAAAATAAATGATAAATACAACTAAATAATTAAAACCAATCAAATGGACAGATCTTTCATTGGATGGACGTGAATAAGCATCAATAATGTACAAAAAAAATATGCTGAAACAAGCCCACAAACAAGGTAATGCCTGTTTGTTGCTCACCAGCCGTATGGACACATCCTATCTACCAGGGAAGAAACAAAATAGTGCTTGATATGTCACTTACATAGCCATCACAGATGGCAATAACAATCGTCTTACTTCAACGTTTCTGCGACTTGAATACAATGCTATTTTACAATGAAACCAGCCCCATATTTTAGTGACACAATTTACAATTTTTCTGCATGTGAAATACATCAAAGGTGTAATGAATTAATGGTATAATACTTGATAAATTTTAATTCCAATATTGAAGTTAAATGTGATGAAAACTAGACAAATGAGAATTGGGAGTTTATTTCAATATTTTTTTTTTCTAAATACAATAATTGAAATCTAATTTGACTGCTGAATGAATTCATTGAAAGCTTTTTTTTTCATATGACATTTTTGCATCAAGAAATTATTTGGCACGGTAAACACTGATATAAAACATGGATGAATTGGGTTTGAGTACTGGCAATATTGAGTCTAACTGTCTGAAAAATGATTTAATCATGACATTGCAGAAAACAAGTTTACACACATTAAGAGATATATTTACACCACGCTGAAGGCCATGATGCTATGTATTGCAACCAGATATGTCATGATACTTTTGCAAGAAATGTGAATTATTTTTGCTACCAAATATGCCTTCTGGTGTAAGCAGTTGATACAACATTAGTTTTGTTCTAACCTTTCACTTTCCACTGATGTACAGAACCTCCATGGAACTCATCATGAACTTATCAAGAACTCATCACAAACTCATCAAGAACTTATCATGAACTCATCAAGAACTTATCATGAACTCATCAACAATTCATCATGAACTCCAAACTGTAATTTCCACTGTCAGCTTACAAACGTATGACTCCTCCCTGTTTTAGACAAGACTGCTAAAATCAGACTCTTTGCTATAAATGTTCACAAAAATTGGAGCTAACAAGTTTCAATGACAAGGCCCGATTAGACTCTCAGGTTATCAGAGTCAGAGTCAAGAGCCCTGGCATATACAAGTATGTGAGACATGAACACAATAACCATGATTTTGTTAGTGCCACTGCTGTCTTATTTGAATGTATATTTAAATACAACCACATAAAGTTAGATGAGCCACTATCATGATGTGATTTGTCAATAACCATAGTAAGTTAGCAGTGATTCGACCCTGGGATTTTAATTCATCTGACCCCGATATTTGTTTTGTTGGCCTCCCCCTCCGTACATCCCTGACCCCGTCTGATCTACCATCATGTGACCCCGAGAGGAGTGGGAGGAGCTTCGGCTGGGTTGCTGCTGGTTGTGAGCCGTCTGGTGGAACTGATTGACACCGCCACCACCACCACCGCTGTTGGAGCTGCCGCTACCGAAGCAGAGAGACGTCATCGTCTGGCCGACAGAGGAAGGCACGGGGACGGTGTACTGGCGTTGGGTGAGACCACCGGGCAACACGGTGCTGTGACTGATAGGATCAGTATTGGCTGGAAGGGTGAAAAGATAAACATAGAATTAACATTCACAATCAACTTTGTTTTCTGCTACAATTCGTATCTTTCTTTTACTTTTATTTATTTTTTAAACCTACTGGACATTGTCTAAAATGACAAATTACACTTTTTACTTGATCAGTAAGCAGATATCACTATGTACATTACCTATGTCAAAAACATTGCCCTCACCCCCACCCCCCCCCCACCCTTTTATTTTCTATTCTTAGTTTCATTTCTAAAAAAAATGGGAGTGTTGACATCGTTTAGGCAGACTAATCAATGTCTGTAAGAACACTCCACAAAGTTGGCAAAGGACAGAATGACTTATCTTTTGCTTACACTGATATAAAGTGTGCTTTGGATACATATGGTTTTGTGTTTAAGAATTGGCTACTCTAGCTATTTATACCACTAAAATATTTGCCACAGATTGACACTTTTAGGAATGGTGACGAGGGTTTTGCCTGGCATTGATCATAATGTACAAACAGAAAACTTGCAAATATTATAACAGTTTGAAAGATAATTATTTGTTTTCGCAAGAAAACCAAGGGAGTTTTTTTCAATGGTGGCGTGGTATGCCTCCTAGAACCGAAGCCAAATAAGAGTCTAGCTGAAAGAATGTGGACTGATTCATATCTTTCCTTATCACAAGTTGAGAATATTGTAAACAGTGAATTACATGTATATTGTTTGTCTCAATAACACCACTAAAATCCCCCTTTTTGTGACGATATTGTGAACTGTGAATTGCATCGTATGTCTGCACAAGACAAAATCGCCCATTTTTGTATAAGATTTACCGATTGGGATAAGATTAGACTGGACAACGCCAGCGGTCATGCCTTGGCTGTTGCTGAAGCCGTTTCCCAGCGAGTTGCTGCTGTCCATGCCGTTAGTGGTCACCAGCTGGCTCCAGTAGTTCTCCGACGGCGACGTGGTGTGGCTACCAGACGGGGGCAAGACCTGTTGACCGGTGTAGTGAAAGAGGGGGTTCTTCAGGTCCAGGCGGTTGGTGGACTTCACGCCCGAACCCGCTGATTCCAGCTCGATGTCGATGTCGTAACTCTGCCTGTTGGGGGGTATAAAAGCAACATAGAAAGGGATGAATAGATTTGTATCACTGTCTCAGAACAGCCTGATTGGTATAATATGGTGGATCCACATATCATAGCACCCAAACGACAAGCCACAACCAACATTTTCAGCGACGTTTGCATTACTGTAGCCTAAAGATTCAATTCCTCCATGATACGGAAAATGGGAAGATAAACATAGAAAATAGGAAATCATGTAATGCTGAAGTAATAACCTTAAGATTGATTGTAAATTACAAAGTAAACATATATTAAAGTAATAGGCTAACATTGTGGAGCTTCAAATCCAAAAATTGTCAAACTTTGCTATCTGAGCTACATAATAGTGTTTGAACAGACAAGCAAACACACTAGAATACAAAAGGAAATTTATGCTGCCACTGGCGAGATATGAATGAATAAGAAATAAGTACTCAGGGCGAGCAAAAAATAGCCTAAAACCATACAGTAAGTCTATGGTAGAAAATGGGCAGGTGAGTCCGGTTCAACTTACGATTTTCAACTTGTTTAAAACACTAGAATAAATCATTTTGAAATGCAATTTTTCACGGCCTATTTTTGACCTTATCAAAACACTGGAGCCATGGAGATTAGGAGGATTATTTTAATCTGTGGTCATTGTTAGCCAGTGGCTTTAAAATGTTTTAAATCATTTATTAACTAAATAATACCATTACCAAGCAAGAGAGTAACTTTAATACAAGCACATGCTTGACGATCGACGAGAGTGCCTCACAGAAAAACATACAAGGGAGTTACTGATCCTATTAATGGTGAAGCTGAAGGTCGGCTTCAGTAAGGTATGTCAAATAGCTGAAACTTGAGTAATAATCATGCTAGTATTAGGAATATGTGGTGTTTATGTTCATGATTTTGAGTAACATGGAAAATAGAAAATTTGATAATCAGAATTTTGATTTGGTAAAACACAGAAATGGAGGCTTTACTGTAGCCCTCTAGCTAGTGGTCTGGTTGTAATGCTATCACCTATTTAGATTAGTGGCTTCAAAATGTGAAAACTATGGTGCAAAGATGATAGTAAAATTACCAATATATTTTCAGCAATAAAATAAATTTGACAAATTGAGAATTTCCTTCTTATCCCTCTTCATTCAAAATGAATATCTCAATTAAACTGAGCAAGTATGATCACATATATAATCATGAAGATTCTGAAGTGTACACAGAAAATCTTTACATACCTTGAGTTAGCGATAAGTATCACCTTCCCTGTTAACCTTTGACCTTTAGTGACATAAATAGGTGACCTCAACAAGCAGCGTACCTACAAATAAAGAGACAACAATTTTTTTGATAATCAACACTCCATATAACCTGTTGAAAACAATTTGATTTCAGTTTAACACATATTATCCATAGACCCCAGCCAGAGATATTTTGTACTTAGTCTCCAACAGGTTAGCATATCAAATATGTATACACACACACACACATTCAGGTCTTAGGGTAACAAAATCAAACATCCAACAGCACGTCAAAATTAAAAGCAAACAGAGAAAATTAATTACAATTTTTACATGATAACTTATCTTAAAAAAATGGAAAGATGGTGTTTGTTATCTGATTCAAAATTAATTTTGCAATTAACCTACAATGATCGAGAAAAGGGCCACCCCTTATATCAATATGTTGATAGTGAGTCACTCACAAATCAGTAATTTATATCTTACGTAGCAAAGTCCCTGGGTAGTTGAGTTCATGGATAGGACGACATAATTTATTAATAAATAGAGATCTGGACTAGTTAACACTAAGCAGCACAGTACACAATTAACATTTTGAGAACAGTAACTTCTAGTAGTTGGAGGCCCAGTAAACTGACTGTCCGAGAAAAGATAAAAAAATTATCTCTTCTCAAGGTCATAAGATTCTGTCCTTTCCTTTTTTATTATCAAGTTTGGCTGGAACAAAGACAATGATGAGAAATATGGCAACGATGATAGATACTTACTTGATACCAGTGAGTGAGAGGTTCTGTGGGTGACGTTGAAAGCCAGATTGTTTGTCTGAGAGGGAATAAAAAAGTTTTATTGCAAATTACATCAAGAAAGGCCAGATATTAAGAGGTAATTTTAGTGTTTTATTATTATTGTTATATTTTCCTTAAAGATGTCAAGATAAAGTGCAAAAGTGTCCAAATTTCTATTTTTAATTCTTTTACATGGGTATGCAGATGGAGGTAGAAATTTGTAGAATACTAACTAAGATTTCGTGATAGAAATGTTTCCCTACATTTCACAAAAACATTTTGTTAGACTAATCAATGTGAAATGTTGCAAGACTTGTATCTTCTGTTCTTCAGTAAGAGTTCTACCATATCTCAACTAGTAAATCTTTTCAAGGAAGTTAAGTAGCTCTGGACTGCAATACTCTACTACTCCTAACTGCTGTACTCACAGTGAACCACAGAAGGCCACATCAAACCAGAAGGCCAGGCCGTGGACGGCTCCTGATTGGTGAGTCTTGAAGGTCAGGGGAATCTCAATCCTGTGAAGGTCACTTTCATGTGCTTTTAAGAAGTCCACCGTGTACTTGTAGGAACGGGCTAGGCAGATCTTGATGTCAAAGGTATCCTGGATAGAGACACACACATGAGTCACCCCTCTCAATACCATTACAATAAACCACAATAGACTTTACATGTTATATTCAAGAAGTGGTACTGAAATTGTTGACTTTAATATCCAAAACAATTAGGAATTCAATTAAAAGACCATTAACCCTATTTTAACTGGGCTATTTCAGACCGGGTTTTTACTGGGGGGGGGGGGGGTCAATTTGACCCCCCCCTCAGATCTCAGC
>JZLH01S0081576.1:44803-56669 GCA_001188425.1 Eucidaris tribuloides | reverse complement strand
ACGTAAAAATTGAACAGAACTACCAATCATTTATCTACCATTTTGTGGCAGAAATGAATCCCCTATCTCTCTTTGATCGCAAATCAAACAGAACTGCCAAAATGTACTTCAGCCTATAATCGTGCAATGCTATCTTACACGTGTTGCCGTATACGTGCAACTCCGACTGCGACACCCATGCACCCCACACCACCAATCTTGAACACACTAAGACGTTGAACACCGATAGTCGGAGTCGCGACTATTGGTGGGCGACTAGTCAACTCTCTAAAATGCTGAAGTCGTGCAACACTGTTAGCCTCCAGCATTAGGAATTATTGCCCAATACGCATAATAACCTGTTTCTGATCGCTACTAATCTCACATTAATAATGCTTTAATCATTACGTATTTGTGAAGAAAACCTCCAATAACACTTACTTGTCAGTCAATATTTTTATGTGAATTCTCTTGTGTTTTCAGTTGAATAAATCACAACTTTTTAAAGTTTCGTTGAGTGGTGTTGTTGTATTATTTAGATTAATGGGTTGTTGCCATATTGGATTGTGTTATTCATGTTGGAAGCCAGATTGTAGAATACTGACCCAGTAACACCCATCACTAAATATTCCTGGGTTATTACAGCCTACCCTACTTTGGCAGAAGGAACCAAGTGACAAATACATAAATTTGAATTATTGACATTTTGTAAACATACTGAACTCCCAGGCAAAATTTGGAGAAAAAAAAAACTATTCTATTGAAAGATATTAAAGCCAACATGCTGCAAGTTTACATTAATGCCAATGTAAAGAACACACACAAATATCTCAATTCCAAGAAATGAGATCCACTCAGCAAGGACTTATTTGCAGTTCAGTTTGTGTAATGTGATGGTATTTTCTAATGTATGTAATAGAATTTTAACTAATTATTTGTTGTAGGGAGTAACAATTTTACAAGCGTGTTTTTTGATGGCACGTTCCTGAAATTTCATACTGTACGGAACTTTTTTATGCAAATTGCAATGCGGCTGATAGATGGTTGGTAGCATGCGCTCTATATGCAGAAGGGTGTTAACAGTAAATTGCCTCTAACTTGTTACTAACTGTATATGCTGAATATTTCTTGGTGGTTTCATTTTCATGCATTTTGTGGTTTAGCGATTGCAAACAATTTTACTTCCTGACATGCCTGTACAAAGTGAATGCAAATGCAGTAAAATTGTGAAAAATAAAACTCTCGCAAATTCCCCAATTTTTGAAGCAAAACTGTGAAAATATATGTACGCAAAATTTATGGCATTATGTAGTATTTCACATGAAGTACTATGAAATTTTAAGATCCTGTCAGTTGAAAACATCAAATTAGTGAATGGTTTTCAAGTTAGATACATTTGACTGTTAGCACCCTTCTATGTAGAGCATACACTAATGCCCTTTTGCAACGTGCATAATGAAATACTGAAATAAATGTTGAATCGAACTGAATGAATCTGATTACTGTATATGCCATACATTTTGTATACATTAAATATTGTGATTTGCTTCAAGACCATAACTTGGCAAGAGTTTATTTTTGCGGTTCTATAGCGTTTTCATTCACTTTGTATCGGTGTATCAGAAAGCTAAAATTTTTGTGGTTGTTTACTCACAGAATTCATGAAAATAATACCACCACTAATATTCGGCTTATACAACATTTCCCTTAACATACCAGTGAGAGGGATTCGACCATCAGAGCTATTCTCCACTCATACCCCACCCCCTATTACTCTATGCCCCTGCATGACACACCAGTGAGAAAGATCTGGCACTCAGAGCTGTACTGGGCTGTACTCCCATCCATACCCCCCCCCCCCCAATTACTGTATACTCCTGCACAACGTACCAGTGAGAGGGATCTGTCCCTCGGAGCTGTTCTCCGATAACAGTTTGGCCTGTTAGTTGTCCTTGTCCCTCTGTCGTATGATGGCCTCCACCGCCATCCACTCGGCCAGAATTTGTTCATAGTTTACCCGGCAGCCCTGGTCCACCCCTTTCCTGTCCCTCAGAGCTCTTTTCTCAACCACACCCACCCCCTTTATCTACACCCCAGCAAAACGTACCAGTCGGAGGGATTCTGTCCGTTGGAGGCTGACTTACAAAAGTGATACTATGTGCCGCCACCGAAAATCGCGAAATCGGGGGTCTGTGGAACGGGCTTGGAGCGAAAAAATGGGTCTCTGAACTGGAGAATAAGGCTTCAGGAAAATCCTCAAAACGCTATGCTCTGGAACTGCACCGGGGTGATTGAAGTTCCGGCGCGCCATGCGCGTGGCTGAAATGGCAATGCTCTGCTCGGCCAGCGCTGGCTTCGGCGCGCGGCGCGAGCGAAAAATCAGAATGCGGAACGGCAATTTGGGGTTTTCCCCCCCCTCTAGGATACTGGGAAATATAAAAATTTTTTCTGGTGATGTCTGAAATTTGAGATGCTCTGGAACGGAAAATCTGGGTCTGAAAAGGAGGGTCCATTGAAAGCGGCAGCACGTCCGCGTACCGACAATGATTGTTGAGTGCCCCCCCGCCCCCCCCCCCCCCCGGATCCCATCCTCTTATCTACCGCCTTGCATAAACATACCAGAACAGATCCGGAACGCCTCGGAACTGTTCTCAACCTATAACCCCTCCCCCCCCCCCCCCAAACCACACACACAGTGGTACACTGAATCTAGCCTGGTGCTCGGATATCTAGATAGTGTGTAGGGAATTAAACACATGGGACTACCAGAGGACTAATCCCCCGCTCTCTTGTGCAGCCATGTGGCCTAGGGTTACTGCAATGGAAATAGGCACCGCCCAACCTTCCACCATACGAGCAGGACGTGTTTAATTTCAACTATATTCCACAACGTACCAGTGAGAGGGATCTGTCCCTCGGAGCTGTTTTCTGATGACAGCTTGGCTTGTTGGTTGTCCTTGTCTCTCTGTCGTATGATGGCCTCCACTGCCATCCATTCGGCCAGGATCTGTTCATAGTTCAGCCGGCAGCCCTGATCCACCCCATTCCTCTCGTCTTCCGTCGAGTTGAACTTGTAGTGATCCAGCAGGTAGGGCCACACCTGTATGGTGTACCGAGGAGGAAAGGGAAAAGAGGGAAATGATAAAAGTAAATCAATATTTTCCTGAAAAAAAACTTCAGTTGTTCTGTGTTCTACCCTGTCAAATTGAATTTATAATGATCCAGCAGACAAGGCCACACCTATATATGGTGTAACGAGGATAAAAAGGAAAAGAGGGAGATGATAAAAGTAAATCAGTATTTTCCAGAAAAACTTCAGTTGTTCTCTGTCCTACTCATTCAAATTGAATTTATACTGATCCAGCAGATAAGGCCACACCTGAAAGATGTACCAGGGAAGGAAAGGGAAAAAAAATGATACCAGTGTAGCAATATTTTTAGTAAAATGTTGTGATAAGAGCAGTGTACATGCTGTTGTGTTTCTACTTCTTACCAACAACTCACATTTATATGTGAACCTGTTTGTTTGCTCTGCTCTTCTTCATTTACTTTCATGGTTATCTATTCTATGCTAATTTCTTAAATAATTTTTTAGTACTTACAGTGGCCACCCCAGGGAAACAAAAAAAATGTGGCCTTTATAGACAGGTGGCTGCTGTAAACTTTTTTCTTTAACACATAATTTGTCTTGAGACGGGAATCCTAGTGGCCACCATAGACAGGTTGGCTGATATAGACAGGTGGCAGCTAAGACATGTTTTACTGTATTTATTTCTGTTTTTATTTATTTTTATTTATTTTTTATTTATCTATTTAATTATATTTTTTAGGAGGAGGGAGGGGTGGGGGGGGGGACACATTTGGCAGGAAATAGAGAGATAACATGTTACACTACAGTTCAGCCTCGATTATACGGCCATCAGTTTACCGGACTTCTCTATTATCCGGACATTGGACTTATCAGTTATTGCTTGTAACTGATACACCTTTATCAGCAGTGTACACAGAAACCTGCTGGGTATCAGGGAACAATAAATAAAGTGTCCCAAGTGTGTGGTCTGTTGCAAGTTGCAAATGGTGTGTGGTTGTGTATACATTTATTATCTCCCCCTATACTGTGTTTGTACATTATCTCTCTTATCCGGCCAAATCAGTTATCCGGATGGCTGCTGGCCCCAACATGGCCGGTTAATTGAGGTCGAACTGTACATTCATACAAAGAGTATAATTGATTTTAACTAACCTCCTTCCTGATTCCATGCTCCATGCCTCCATAGTAGACCAACCTCATCACCTCAGCTTCGTCGATGCCCTCCGGAGAGTTGAAGAATTCGTTCCACTTCTCGCCGGTGAGTCCATTTGAGGCATCACAAGGTTTCTCCACCGAGATGATGACGGGATGGACCAGGCCGGACAGATGGGTGCGGACGGTACGGAGATGACGGCAGTGAGCTAGCCCTGGAAGAAGGAAAACATAGGACAGAGCAGAGTTAATACCAGGATTTGTATTTGGACAACTCCCACAGGGACGACTCCCACCTGACAACTCCCACGGAGGACATTTCCCCCACAGAAAACTCCCCTGGGGGACAACAACGACACAGGACAACTCCACCGGAGGACAAATTTCCTAGGGACAACTGTCCCCCTCAACTCAGATTTTTAACACTAGAAACATTGATAAACTCCTCCAGGGGATCTGTCCTCCAGGGAAGATTTTCTTGGGGGGGGGGGGAGTTGTCCCCTGGGGGAATGGTCTGCCAGGGGAGCTGTCCTCCATGGAAGTTGTCCTTCGGGGGAGTTGTCAGGTGAAAGTCATTCCCAGAAAAGCTGTCCTCTGGGGATTAGTTCAAGAATCAGCAGATCGAAAGCAGTCCTTAATTTAGGTTAAACTGACTCTAATAAAATGAAGTATGGGAAACTGTGCAAATTTGCTGATGCGAAAATTTCACGGTCAAATGTTTCATCCTTTTTATGAAATTACTGTCATTATCCGTGTGGTAGTCAAATTTCTGTAAGTTCAATTTCTATCAGGGTCATACCTTTATTCCAATTTGAATTACTGAAAAACAATTAAAGTAATTTGGTCCACAAGGTTTTGGTCCCCAAAAAACACCATGGCAAAAAGTTATCCACATACACAGATAACATGTCTTGCACATGTACACCTTATGGTGTTCATATATTCCAATTCTCAATTAAAATGGTTAATAAATACTGTGAAAAGTAGTTTGTACCACAATTTTTTAATTGCTTTTGTAATGGACTGATCAGCTGCCCAACAAACCTCACACTGTCTCATATATCATACCTTCAAACTTTGTATGACACAGTACTAACGTTACTGCTATTAGTATTAAAAAATAAAACTATAAAATAGAATATAATAAACAAACTTAAAGCCCAAGTTTAGTTTCGGGGATTTTTTTTTATTTGAAAGCTTTATGCCCCAAGGTCATATCACACCAATAAAAGATTTCGGGATACCCCAAGATTTTTCATTAATTAATTTTAAAAAGAACGAAAGACATTCAGAATCTGTTATTGGTGTGATATGACCTTGGGGCATAAAGCTTTCAAATAAAAAAAAAAACTCCGAAACTATACTTGGGCTTTAATATAAAATTCATAACAAAAGCTTACCCAGTAAAAATAGTCAATATTGAAATATTTTCTCTATAATTTAAGAACTAAAGTGCATTCTGATTATAACAACTTACAGCCATAAAATGCTCTTGATATTATCTGTCTCCTCATAGTGTCACAAAGCAATCTTATTGATGATCTGCATACAGACAAAAGGAAAGGAAGCACAAAACATGATAAGTCATTTTTCAACCAGATTTAAGTTTTCAATGGACCACAAAGCAATGAGTGAAATTATGATTGCAAAAATACAGTTTAAAGTGAGAAGTATTGAAGAATTTTAGGCTGAAATCCCTATTAATACATTGCATACTAACGGAAATTAAAGATAAACAATGAAATTTGACATGCATATTTGGGCACCAAGAAAAATCATGTTGTGGTACTGCATAACAAATTTCTTCCTTCCTTCCTTCCCTTTTACGTAAGTGTTGCCTGCATCACTTTCAGAAATAACCTACAAGTGACTGACATTTTGTATCTCAAAATCTAATTATTCCATTTGTTTATAATGAAGGAATGTATCAATGGTGAAACATAGTCTTTCAGGCAAGTTTTATGAAAATCAATCTTTCCTTTTCTGAGATATTGCACTTAACAAGAGAGTTACTACAGAATTGGCTCCATATTTTTCAAAATGGCCGATAACTATGACTCTTTGACTATAATTGCACATATCCATCTTTGGTAATGTATATCAGCTATGTTTCTTGTGATATTGCAGCAAGCAAGGTATTAAGCATTCCATACGATAACATCATGAGTCAAGACTTGACAAAACATAACATCACTTTGTACACAGAAGCGGAGCACCTTGCCATGCAAAGCAAACAAGCATGCAGCAAAAATGTATGAAAACATACTTCACCATCACAAAATGTATGTGGTTGACGATGTCTGTAATTTCAATGTGATGATCACAGAATGTATAATCATAATTGAGATTGTCTTGTAGATTTTGAAAATATATTTACATGTGTGTATATATCTTATGAATGAAAGCCTATAAGGTGCCTGACATATTGTCAATTACATTTTGTTGATGCCATTATAAGCAGTAGAACTGAACTGATATATACAAGGCTTTCTATGGGCAGATAATGTGATGCCATTTTGCAAATGATATGGCTGCAAACATACATATACATAAACATTGACTCAAAATATAACCACATTTGCTCGGCGAAGCATGCATTCACATATACATTTTTTTTTTTTTTTGTACTGCCTATCAGTGACAGCTTCAGAAGTAACTGTTTTTGCTATTGTAGTTAATTTCTTTTTAAGCTGGCTCATTCTTTGTTTTATTTGTGTGTGTGTCTGTCTGTCTGTCTGTGTAGGTGAGAACACCATGTGTATGTGTGTTTGTGAGATGGTATGTGTGAATGTGCATTTGTGTGTGCCACAGTTGTCAATAAAGTGATGCAAGAGGATATCACGTCCTAACCCTTGATACTTGTCTCACATGTACATGTGTATGCAAATCAAGCCATCTACAAAGTGACACGGGCGGCCCCACAGGGCGGGCAACCACTCTAACCCCCCCCCATCTGTGCCACAAATTTGGGTCCCCCCCCCCAAAAAAAAAAAAAAAAAAATTGGCAGCAAAATATTTTTTTTTTGTCACCAACACCCCCCCCCCCTTCTGAGGGAGTTTTCGGGTGTGCTTATATGGCCACAAAATGTATTTTTGGCTGCCTTGGTCACGAATATATTTTTGGCTGCCAAAATTTTCAGGACAACTTTCACCCCCAAAATTTGCCACTAACACCCCTCCCCCCCACCCTGCGCTGCCCCTGAAGTGATGTGAAAGGAAATCTAGTCCTTACCCTTGATTGCATATGTGTGTGTATGTTTGTGTGTATGCATATGTGTCAATACGATGTCAGTGCGGATCAGTGTATGTCAAACAAAGCTGTCTACAGCACAAAGTGATGTGAGAGGAAATCAAGTCCTAACCCTTGATACTTGTCCCACCTGCTGCCGGCCGTGATCATCGCCAGTTCGGCCGACGTGGGTGAGACGGGCGAGTACGGGATGGCAGCGGGCAAGCCGCTCGACGACGTCGACGATGTCGTGGGCGAGTGGACGACCTCGTGCTGTCGTATGAGGGCGTGACGCGGTCCCATGTCCCGCGCCGTCCACGGGAACGCCGTGTGTCGGTTGCCGACGGTGCGGATGGGGAGAATGCTGGCTTCCTCCGGGACTGGAGAATGATACATGAGAGAGAATACAATATCCAAGTAGATCCTTGTCATTTGATTGGAGGATTATTGGTCACATGATATTCAATAAATACTCAATTCAGTGTAATGTCAAATTTGGTTCCATTTTGGCGTGCCATGTTGCCTTGTTGGTTCCATTTTCGTTCCATTCCACGGTTCGTAAAATTTTACCGTACTGTGTGTTGCAATGTGCATACCAACAGTGTGCAACATGCGCAGTGTGCGCTACACACGTAGTACTTACCACTCAATCTATTGCTACAAAAAACTCCTGCAAGTTTCAAGTTTAAACTTTCAACATTCAACTCAGCTTCGCCTTGTTGAATGGAACCTTTAAAATCTTTCAACTCACAAAACTATTTGTACCACTGAACTCATAAACATTCATTATTTGTATAATAATATTAAGAATATTTGTAGTCATGATATTGCATGATGTGGTGCATGCAGCTTCTGCTGTTGTCAGTGTTCCCAGACTTTCATGAAAACAAAATTCCCTCATGGAAGTTAAAAATTCCAGGATCATCATTTTGATATATTTCTTGTCTAGCCTAGTTCTTTCTCACATTGTGTTTATGGAATGGACAAGATGAGCCATGGACACGAGGTAAGTTGGACCAATGGACAAACAAAATTCCCTGATTTACAGGAGTTTTTTTTTAATTCTCTGACTTTTCCCTGACTGGAAAAAGGTGAAGTCATTTCCAAGTTTTCCCCCGATTCCCAGGTTGGCAGGTAACCCTGCAGGGTCTAGATTGTCCTGAGGTGGTAATCACTTACCTAACTAGGGCGGGGGGGGGGGGCGGGGGGGCTGGGAGCGCCCCCCCTCCCCGACGTTTTGCGCAATATTTTCCGGCAACGCGAAAAGCTCTCGCTGCGATGTTTCATGACTTTTTTCCTCCGAGTCTCCCGCATCTTTTAAGACCAAATTTGCGACGCCCAGGTACGCGGTTCCGAAGATACGCAAAATTTTGTACATGCATGTCGCACCAAAAATTGCTCGAAAACGTGATTTTGTGTACAATTTCAATGCAAATTGTGTTCTCAGCCAAATATCATAAATGTACGAACATTTTTGCTTTTAATGATTCAAATTACTTTATTTTATGCTGTTTATGTTTGCATAAGTGTCACTGACAAATTTCATCGAAAAAACAATGAAAAACAAAAGGTCGAAAAAACAAAGAAATACATAAGAAATTACAAAAACAATAAAATACATAGGAAATTGACCTGATATCACAACTTATTTCAAGTATATTTGCTAAGAACACCACAAAGTGTTTCTACACCAGAAATTAGCACATTTGGAGCTTTATTTAATGAGTTAGAGCAAAAAGTATGATTTCACATATTAATTATGCATAAATTAGCGTAATTAGCTAAAAACAATTTTCATGAAAAAAATAACTATGCAATTTTGTAGATTAGGTTGCGGGCGACGTGCGTGCCAATTTTCGTCGCGATCGCGCGGTCGACGGCCGAGATCTTAATGGGGGCCTGTGAGCCCCCCCCCCCCCTGGCCATATGATCTCCCAAAATACCCCGGCCTAGTTAGGGTTAAGGGGTAATTGTCCAAATAGTAATAAGTCCAGGGGATAGTTGTCAAGCCATAAGTTTGGACCAATGACTTTCTTTCAGGGAGGTGCGGTTAACATGACCAAACACACAATAAACATCTTAATGAATTTCAGCCTTAAGCCGTTGATGATCCTGAAGACATGAAGACATAGTCAGTGGGCTCATATAATCACTCCAGTTGGACCACTACCACCTCCCCCCCCCTCAAATAACTACTCCTTTCTCCCTAAGGGTAGTTGTGCTAGGGGAGTAATTTTCCTGTGTGGGTAATGGTCAAGGGGCAATTGTCCAGGGAGGTCATTGTCCATGGGGGAGTTGTCTAGATACAGGTTGTGGCCAGTGGCTTTCTTTCAGAGGGGTGCAGTTAACATGACTGAACAGTAAAACATGCAATGGCCTGATATTTTCATTCTCTCAGGTCCTTCATCAAAGGCCAAACTGACTACACATGACTGGAATGAGGTATTTATTAAATACAGATACATGACCAAAACACAACAAACTGAATCTTACTGAATTCCGGCCTGAAGCTGGTGATGATCCTGAACACGTAGTCCGTGGCCTCGTCCCCCTCGAAGATCTGGGTCCCGTCCTGCGACATGGCAGCTTCCCAGCCCCGAGTTCTTGGAGCTCTTCCGCCTCAGCTTCGGGAGCACCTTCCCCTTCCCCCTCTGGGACCAGAGAGGGGGGTCCAGCTGGCCGCGGGGCATCAGCCCGTTCTCCAGGCAGGTGAGGAAGGCCAGGAGGTGGCCCCCCTTGGGGAAGTGGATGGGCGGGTACTGGACCCCATCCTGCCCCACCAGGACCAGCGTGCCGCCGCTGTCGGCTGTTTGGGTCGAAAATAGAAATAGATCAACGTTTTTGTTTTAACATCATTTGGGCAATCAAAGCATTACGATGATAACATATTGAATGGTTAAAAGTGCTATAATTCAACCATTGTTGGATGTTATGAACAGACTTATGATTGTTCAATTTACCTACAGCTACTGGACTAAACCTCTGCCCGTCAAAATAGTTATAAGTAGATAGACAGCTCAATATTCAATATTACTAGTAGTACTACTACCAAATATTCTTATTCTGATTATCATCATAATCATCATCAGTATTGTTTTATCTTTATCCTTATTTTTTCAATTACATCATCAAAATCAGCACTTACTAACTATTTACTTTCATACCTATTATGTATTATCTATTATTTATTATTATCATTACTAGTAGTAGTAGTAGTAATATCAATATTATCATCATTACTATATTATCATTATTATTACCATTATTATTAAAATTAGTAGTAGTAGTAGGAGTATGAATATCATCATTATTATCATTATTATCATATCATTATTATTATATTATCATTATTATTAGAATTATCATTATTATTAGTAGCATTATTATATTATCATTATTAGCATTATTATATTATCACTTTTAGCATTATCATTATCATTATTATTATCATTATCATTATCAATATCATCATTATCATTATTATCATTATTATCATTATTGTTAATATATCGTTATTAGTAGTAGTAGTAGTAGCAGTAGTAGTAGTAGTATCATTCATGACAATCGTCATTTCATCCATCATCAATCATATATAAAATGAAGAACTCTTAGTCGTTTTGCTGATGACTCAGTGTAAGTAGACGATGTCTTCCACATTAACTGTGACTGCATAATCCCAGTAAATACTGTCAAAAAGCAAAACATACAAAGAAAAGAGAACACGTATAGACAATTAGATACTTATGAGACAATTCATCTTCAAGTAGCATCTTTATCACTTCATTAATGTCATTTATCTTTATCGTGACCTGGAATATTTCTAACATTACGTCTATCTGTTCGTAATTCCTACAATTCCACTCTCTGGAGAACTGACACAAGTCCATATTTTATTCAGTGTAAATTACACATTTTGTTTACTTTAGTTGCAGAGCACCAAAGGGAGGTGGGTGCATGGGAGAATTTTTCCCCACCCCAAACAAAATTCCCCTCTTTTCAATGTTTAGATCACACTTCAAAACCCCCACAGGTTTGAAGTGTGATATTCATTTCTTGTCCCCCCCCCCAGGCAGATTGCGCACCCCCCTCGCCTTGAAAATCCTGGTGCTGCCATTGGTTTTCTTTGCAATCAAAGACAAAAAAAAAACAATATGTAATCACTCCTAAATAAACACCAGTTTCACAGTAATGAACCACTTTCATTTACATATTCCATATTTCCCTGACCTTGTTTATGAGATATTTTATGGTCCACAAGTACTGTTGATTATAATAACTTTAAAAGCCAACAGCAATTAATTTGATTAAAACTATAAAATTATTATCAAAGGATGAGATTTCACTGTAATGTGGTTAATTTGCAAATATATTTTATGTGTTAATACACCACAAAACCCACATGACATGATATACAG
>JZLH01S0081576.1:30460-42808 GCA_001188425.1 Eucidaris tribuloides | reverse complement strand
AACGACTTTGTATTGAAAAGATATTATCATGTATGTACATAGATTAATTTCAGTAGAAATTGTGAAGTTAGCTAATCTACGATGTAAGCTCTATACTTGACAGACTAATGGAATTAAATGTTTAACAAGAAAACATAATGTTTCACATTTTTGTTTCATTCAGAAAGTCTTGGGTTTAAATATATTACAAAAATGAACATTCATACTTGAATTTATTTCGTTGAGAAATGTAAGAACAAATGATGAAGAACTTATGTTACTTCAACTACTGAACAATAAAGGAATGCACACACACACACACACACACACACAGAGGCAAAGTCACACACAGACATACATACACATTCAAACAGACACATTCACACACATACAAACATATACACACACATAAAAGACACACACACACATGTACACACAGAAGCAGAGTCACAAACAGACAAAACAGATACACACACACACACACACACACACACACACACATGTACACACAGAAGCAGAGTCACAAACAGACAAAACAGATACACACACACACACACACACACACACACACACACACACAAAAACAGATACACACACACACACACACACACACACACACACACACACTACACACACAAATTATGAATCATTTATGACCTGATTAAGGTAGAAAGTTAAATACAAAAATGTGAGTTTATACAGAAATTTCTAAAAGTAAAGAATGAAAGTAAATGATATGAACATGAAAATATGTATAATTGCAGGGAACTACTGTTAACAGGTAAGAACGTTCCGCATGCAACCATAATCAAAACATTCATGTGTGATGGGTGCAACAGAAAATATGGAATAGATACACACACAAAATTCCATGCAAATAACATGCACAAAATGTTTCCTCGAGCACCACAGCTAACAACTGACTGATAGAAATACAAACAGTTTGTTTTCACATACCAACCCCACTGAATCCCCCTTTTAACCCATTGCCTCCGAGATTCTGAAAATCCCATAGAGTTAACACAGGGCACATCCGGTTCCCGTAGCCAACGGGTTAATTCCATAAATCCCCCTGAAAGTGGCAGCAACCAATGTATATCAAAATCAGAACTAAAATGTTGTAGAGTGAATTGATATGCCACTGTACAGTGGCCTCTGCATAGTGGGGTAGGCAATTGCAAGGCATTCATACCCATTTAACAGGAGTACCCGATTAAGTGGAGTAAAATTCAATGAGAGAGATAAAAATTGTTATGCTAAATTTCACCCATTTACCAGGAGTACCCCATTACTGTAATTTATCACATTATCCGGTAGCTACTGTACTACATTTGAAGTGTGAAAAATTATGACACATTTGACATTTCTACACACACGTTTGCCGAGTCTATACTGCATTTCACATATAGAGATTGTTTTTAGTTTCTGTGTACATGTCCATCATACCAAGATCACCACATGCTGGTATTCATGCCATGTATTTGTCGTGGACCCATTATCCATTTGGAGAGCACTTTACCATAACTTGGCCATTAAGTAATTTCTTCTTCAACATATATAACAAAAGCAACCCATTTACCCACAAGGTTAAACTAACCAAGGCTACAGCCAAATGAGCTACAGCCTAGTGAGCGGCATAAATAATGGGGCTGCATTAGGGTTCAGTAGCATATACTTGGGGGGAAGTGAGGGGAGGTAAATTGCGACTCTTTCTTTGGGGGAGGGGTGGGGGTGGAAAGGACAATTTAATTTTCCATATGTATCGTATGCTTAGAAATAGCAGAACAGAATGGTATTATGTGTGTGTGTGTATGTATATATATTTGTGTGTGTGTGTGTGTATATATATATATATTTGTGTGTATTTGTGTGTATATTTGGGTGTGTGCATGTGCATTTCTTTATTTGTATGTATTTCTGCTTGTGAATGTTTCTTTGGATGTCTATATTTGTTTATATGTGTATGTATGTGTATGTATTGTTCAAAGGATTGGAGATGGACAGTGGACAGTAACGGGGAGGGGAGAGGGGAAGGGGACTGGGAGGGGAGGAGTAGGAGGAATATTTTAGTATTGATAAACCAAGTCTTAATTGTAGCTAAATTGAGCTAGATTGTAAATATGGCAATTGGTAAATATGCCAAATGCATTATGTACAGAGTATATTACTTGTAGAATCATGTCAAAGCA
The DNA here is from genome assembly GCA_001188425.1 of Eucidaris tribuloides. NCBI lineage: Eukaryota > Metazoa > Echinodermata > Echinoidea > Cidaroida > Cidaridae > Eucidaris > Eucidaris tribuloides. The sequence goes on along the minus strand of JZLH01S0081576.1, from coordinate 40,640 downwards.
GGAAGTTTGATATATGAATGGTAAAAGACACACCTTAAATACTGTAGATAGCATGAAAATCAACTTATTTGTAAAGAAAGACAGCAAATTTCTGTTTTTGTGGGAAGGAGATGGGGGGGGGGGATGTGACCAGGGGAAGAATTAAATATTGGATCAAATTAAAATCACATGCCCTGAAATCCAAATGATTAAAAGAGGGTAAGAAAAAGGTACAGTTTTATTTAGAAATTAAAAAAAAATAATATTAAATGTCATGATCGTGTTGTTATTTTTCATTAATTAACCAACTACAATTGTGAAGACCAAGTCATTATGCATCTAGTAATTAGGATGGTTATTATGAAAACATATGAATTTCATTTATTTATGAATTAGTATTTTATCTGATGTCAGTATTACCACTGAACTAAACTTCAACTAAAACTCATACATTTACTACATACATGTATACATCAAAAGCAAAGTATATATGGAACCTTACGGTTTAATAACACTATGACGTCTTGGTTATAAGTAGGTTTAGTTGGTTATAAGTAATATATGGTTACTGTTTTATATCATGAGGTTTTGGTTTAGGATTAGGGTAAGGATAAGGATGGGAGTCGGAACATGAGGCACAAATTAGTTGTGGTAATGACTGAATGATAAATGGTTAACCCTGTTGGCCCAAACTACATGTATGTATTTTCAAGAAAGCTTGATTTTTTACACTTAGCAATTTGGTACTCCACAGGAGCAAGATGGCTGGCCAGCTACTAGAATAGCTGCTGAATAGTGAGCCTACTCATTAACCAAATGTATGATGGGAAATAATGCCTCCGGCTCGCTTATGGGGCGAAGACACGAAAAATGTTGTGGGGGAGGGGAAGCAATGGGAGGCAAAGGAGTTTTTTTTGGGGGGGTGGGGAGGGAGGCACTTCTTTCCAAACTGGCCAAAAAGTCCCCTGTTTTTACCCTGCAAGATACTTAACAACCCAAAGAACAAGAGCAAGACCAACCATCTCTCATATAACCAGATTACCAAATTGTAAGCAAGCAAAGTACAATTGTAAGGAATAATAATAAAAAAAAAAAATTATAAAAAAGTCTCATCTACACGTATAAATTGGAATCTAAAGCCCCTCAACCAATTTTGGAAAAAAAAAATAAATAAATCTGCGGATATCATACTTACACTTTCCTCCTCCCATTTTTTCTGCTGTAGAAGGATGTGTTGGGTAGCCTATAGGTGTGGAGGGATGGAGGGATAGGTACATGGACAACAACACAAGTGTCACAAACATTTAACAACAACAAAAATGCATTGCAAACCAATATTTTCAAGCAAAGATATTACTTGAAAATCATATAAAATAATGATTCAATGGGGGAATGGATGCATTTTTGTTTGAAATGAACTCAACTTTCATCAAAATGCAATTACCAGTTATGAATATATGTTTTGATCATTTTAATACCATTGGCATGTATGTACACTCAGTACAAAAATTAATGTGACAATTTTTATAATTGATTTCCTTAAATTTAACATTTCTGCTAAAAAAATATCAGTTTTAAGTTTACCACAAATCATGTCATCTTGAATTGCTGACAGGAATTTAACTACTGTACATTGGTATATATTTTACTTTATGTCCTCCTTCTTTTTGTTTTGGCAAAATAGTGGATTAAGCTACTTTGCCTTTCCCCATCCTGACAATGCAGCTCATGTATTTGACTTTGTTTGCTTTTTTTTATATTGTCACATTACAACTATTAGAATTTGTCATTTCAATAATTTAGGTGACATGTACATTGTAATTTGAAATTAAAAAAAGAAAAATTACTGTGCTCTTTACTTGTAACTGCAGCCTTTTGTTAAGTTCAATAAACAAATATACACATTATTCCATGATAAACTTCAAATAAAATACAGTTACATCATCAAGACTTACAACAAACATCAGTTTCAAAGAACACTATATAAGGCACATTACACATAGCAAATATAATTTGAAATACTCAAAGCTCTTCAAAACAAACACACATGCAAGTGAGGAAAAGTCCACTGTGGAAACTGACCACAGAAATGTGCAGAAACAAACTTCATCTAAAAATTCACATCCTACCCACTTGATTTCGCATGTGGTCAAAACCATACACTTGTATTAGACAATGATTTCAGTTTTAGAAATTCATCCATTTCTTTCTGACTGTGGTTGTGCACCTATTTAATACCACAGTAAAGTCCTACAAAATGCACTTTATCATTACAACCAGCTTATATAAAATGTCTAGACTCAAACATACACACTGAACTGCTTTTTTTTTCTAATTCTCCTTGAAGTCTAGTCCCCTAATTCTGCCTCTCTCAACGATAAATCTGTGAAAACCAGCCTGAATGTGGCACGTACTGTAAACAAGAAATGGCTTAAAGGTTGAGGTACAATTCTATGCCTGCACTCAATCGCATCCTAATTCACAAGTCGACTTTATCCGCTTGAATTTGCATGTGGTCAAAACCACACACTTGCATTTGACAATCATTTCACTTTTGGAAACTCACATTTTTTCCCAACTGTGATTGTGCAAACAGGTTCAGTTATTTGCACAGTAAAGTCCTACAACATGCATTTACAATTATCATCTCACAACATGTCTAGATTCATATGTGCACAAACACAAATTTACTCTTTTCTGCCTGTTTTTTAAATCCTCTTTGAGTATAGTCACCTAATTCTTCCTCCCTCAAAAATAAATCTATGAAACCCAGTGTGACTTTAGCACGTAGAGTACATAAAAAATGGTGGAAAGGGAGGCACAATTCTATGCCTGGCCTCAATCAAGCCAGTATAGACATCTCTCCAGTGTCTGTGCGTGTGTCTGTGTAACTCATCTCTTCATCAGCACAGAAACAGGGGCAATGCAATATGGCTGCGGTGAGCACAATCTTTTATTGACGTGTCGGGTCCACGAAATTAACCCAAATTGCGCCGTCCCCGTCCCAGTCACATCGTAACAGAAATAGCGTGTCGTCACGGTTACTGATAATGGGGGAGGTGCTCCCGATTTGTGCACGACAACGGTGTATGGTTATAAATTGGGTCAGCCTGATTTTTAGAAAGCATTTATGCGGAGAGAAAGAGTGTCTGTGTGTGTCTATGTGCATGTGTGTGGTTGCGTATGTTTGTAATAACACTCCACATTCAGACCGGGGACGTTCCGAAATCGGGGACGGTCCGTGATTTCTCATCTAGAGCCAACAATTGAAAGTTTGATAAGCAAATCATGTGAGATCATCATCATTTTGCTTTTTAAATTACTGTGCACAATGGAGTGTGTCCTCAATCCCATGTGTACATCCTCATTTGCATGTCTGTGATTAATTATATATTACGTCCCCCTTTCAGAGGGATTACAAGTGTGTGTGTATGCGCGTGTGTGTGTGTGTGTGTGTGTGTGTGTGTGTGTGTGTGTGTGTGTGTGTGTGTGTGTGTGTGTGTGTGTGTGTGTGGTGTGTGTGTGTGTGTGTGTGTGTGTGGTGTGTGTGTGTGTGTGTGTGTGTGTGTGTGTGTGTGTGTGTGTGTGTGTGTGTGTGTGTGTGTGTTATACATGTGCGTATATGTTTATGTGTGTATAAGTGTGTATGTGTGAATGTGTGCGTGTTTACTCAAATGCGAGTGCACAAACTGATTTCCTGACCAAAATAAACAATTCAAACATTGAAAACCCTTCAAAATGGCTATTTGCAGAGTTCTGAAAAAAAAAAACTATCATGATGTTTTCAGCATATATAACTGCTGACCTTTCAGAGCTGTCCTTTGTGGACAAAGTGAGCAAATTCTTTGTGGTCAACATAAATGGAGATGATTCGATGGTACAAAAACATGCTTGCATAACATATTGGCTGTCAATCCCTATTTCTATCACCCTTTTCTTATCTCTTTTATCTTTTCAAGTATTATGGCTACATTGGTGAGACTAAAAATAGCACAAAGTCAGTATTGAAAATGAGCCTCTATTTATCAGGCTATCCTGTTTTGATGTGGATGCACCTATAAAGATGCAAGGAATATGTCAAGTCTCCATTTCTATGGTATAATCCGACTACAGATCAGAATTAGACTTCCTCTTCACCTTTCTTGTCAGTATAGATTTTCTGACTTTTGTTTTGGCAGACACAAGATCATCATCTATTGAATGAAGCATCTACATATAACATCTCATAATGCCTGGCAAAAAGACACTACAATGTAGACTTTCAAAGCTGGCACCAAGCAGGGATGCCAGATTTTCTGATTTTAAAAACGCCAACTTACACGACAAATTCACATTTGATGCATTTTATGGGCAGCATAGCCTAGATGTGGTGAGAAATCAATTCATAACACCTTTGAAACTTCTGCCGCAGCCAAAAATTTGAGTGCCGCGGTTTGCACACAGCTAGATTTTGCATGGGAAGTACATGAGCACCGCTACTTTTGGAACTTTGTTGCACCTATTTTACTAAAAATCTTCTGAAAATTGGGTTTTATAATGACTTTTAGGTATGCTATTGTATAATGCCAAAAACGCCAAAAAGACATCAGGCGTGCACTTTGAGTTCTTCAATGCCAAACAGCATAAAAAAGCCAAATTTGATGTTTCTGGCATTAAAAATGCCAAACTGAAGTCTTTTTCTGGACCCGATGGACCCTCCCCCCCCCCTCCTTCTTGGTTGTCACATCAGTGTGCACAATAGATAAGTGTTCTTTCGGACTTGATGCCTTTTTTTGGGGGGGGGTACACCAAGGGTTTTTTGCCCTCCCCTAATATTTTACCCTGGCGCTATCAATGGAACAGCCTCCATGTTCTTCTGTGCTGGGCACATGACAATATTTACAAGTATGCAGTGGTTGTTGATTCTAAAAAAAAGGCAGAATTATACCTCTATTGACATAATGTACTCCATCAGGTAATAAGGAATGTAAAAAACCCTTCCAAGGTTGGGTAGGGTAAATCTGGAAACCAGATGTCATCAGATTACTTTAACTAGATTTATCTGTGTGACTTTCATGTGACTATACAGTCTTATATAAACATGTATGAGTTTGATTAATTCACTAAGACAGTAATCACAAATTTTTCTTGACAAAGAAACAAAATATGTATATATTTCTCAGTTTTTGGCCATGACCACCCCTACCCCCCTCATGTTTTTTTTAAATAATACTGCACAAAAGCCCCAACCCCCCCCCCCAACACCCCAAATCACTGGGCAAAAACAGATTTCTTTTCTTTTCTTTTTCCTTTTTTTTGTGCTCATTACTTTAACATACACTGCACAGATCATGAATTCAGCTTCCTTCCCCACCCAAATTCAGCTTCCTTCCCCACCCACTTTCAGCAACACATAAACATAATAATTATGTTATGGGTAGCTCATTAAATTGTGACATTTGTATTTTCAAGACTAAAGCTTTATGATACACCCCCGCTTGACATCAATAACGAGTGGATGTCTGTCTTTATGCATACATCAGTACACCAAAGATATCAGTGGTAGATGTTGATAACTCATCAATTGATATTGGCAGTGTGAATGTCATGTGTGAGCAAATTTTGCTCAATGAGAAAATATTTGTTTACACTTTTTGGTAAACTACACAAAACAGACAAACATAGTCTGATATTTGTTATATTTGTGATCATCACTTGTCAGAAATTATCCCGTGATTTCCTTTAAATCTTCATCTCGCAGTCCCGTGATACAATATATATGTTAATTTGTTTTACTTGTGATCTTATCTTACCACAAATTACCATTTTTCCTGTAAATCTCCATTTTGTGTTCCTGTTGTCAGAACTGCACTAAAATAACTACTTCAATTTCCAGAAACCTGATGAGAAATTTGATTCGTACTTGGAATAATTCTGGCTCCACTGCTCGATTCCTTCTAGAATTCTTGTCATCAAATATGCTGACATTGTGCTATGGGGAGTAAGATGGATGGCATTTCGTAGTTTTATGCTGGTGTCTGCTGAAGGCTGTGTTTTTTATTTGCACTGCACATCAAACCATTGCTGTTCAGATTTCATCCAAATTAAAGTATGTACATAATGCAGTGTCAAAAATGTGGGATTCATATGTTATTAAGTTTTTTAAAGATTGTGTCAGGGATGTGCAAGTCCATTATTTCCCTTCATTATCAATACCAAACAGTAGTTTAGTACTTACAAATGGTGTGTTGAAAGTTTGAGATCCATACGTCATGAATTTGTTGTTTTATGAGAAAAACTAATAACAACATGTTACCAGAATGTTGTTCTTTCCGTGAGTTTCAATTTTGCTCAAACTGCGAATCGCGGTTATGTGTATCGTCGCAAGACCAGCGAAGCGCACTGATTGGTTAAACGGCTAACCTCCGCACGACCTTGGCTAACAGTGATATCGAACAATTTTGGAACGCGCACGTGCACGTTGACGTCGCAGATGAAGTTTAACCGTCCAGATTTTCACCAAAACTCAATATTTTACCCCAAGTCTCTATGAGAGGTGTTAAATTTATATTAATCTTCACATTGGATATGATTTCAGCTGATTTCATTCATTTAGGTGTTTTTTGACGTGCAAATGAATGACGCAATCTTTAAATAACCATCAATAAATTGTTTGAAGTTGCATTTCGTATCAGTAATTTCGGTTTCAGTCATTGGATGTAACTTTCATCCACTGATCTTGAATTTGGTAAAGTCCAACTGTAACAAAAATTGCTTGACAATTGTCTAACAGCATTGGCGTGAGTGTTTGACATTGTAAGCTTTGATCAGCACTCATTCAGTTTCTACTAGATGATACATGAATCAGGTCTGGCAGTCAAACTAGTTTAACGGCTGTGTAAAATTTAAATTCAGTGAGTGATGTTACGTCGGTACGTTCTGTTTGAATTTGATCAGCATTAATTCCACAAAACAGGACATTTCAGCCCCAGAGCTTTTGTGAGAGGTGAAAATTTATGTGAATCTTTACATTATTAGAGATGATTTCAGCTAGATCTACTTGATAAGGTCATTTTGGTGTATGCAAATCATGGACATAATCTTTAACCCTATATTAACGTGGGGGGGGGGGTCAATTTGACCCCCCCCCCCCCGACGAATTTCGCGACCATGCCGCCGCGCAAAATTTTTTGATCGCTGACTTTTTACTTTCAAGTCTTGCGCATCTTTTGAGACCGTTTTCGCGAAAATTGGACGTACCGATACGACACTGCGCGACTTTTTATACATGCATGTCAACCCAAAAATCGCTCAAAAACATGATTTGTGTACAAAATCAATGGAAATTGTGCTTTCAGCCAAAAATCATAAATGTATGATTATTTTTGCTTTTACTGGTTGAAATGAATTAATTCTATGCTGTTTATGATTGCAAAAGTGTCCCCTACAAATTTCATCGAAAAAACAATCAAAAACAAAAGGTCGAAAAAACAAGGAAATACATGAGAAATTCGCAAAACAATAAAATACATAAGAAATTAATTCCAATTCGGCCGTATTGAAAATTATGGTTTACTATAACTCACTTCAATAGTAGAGCTAGAATATAATTAAATTATATCATCTATCCTATTACATAACGTGCATATAAAAATATTGGGCCCGTAATGAATATATTCTTATTATAAAATAACCGACTATTCGAGTAATGTATTAACCTTGTATTATCATTTAAATATGTTCAGATATATTGCATTTTAACCATGTTTAAAAGCCCTTTAATAATTAATGCATTAGCATTTGATGATGTTTTTGGTTCTGAAAGGTCTCTACGATATTCCATATTTTGTTTTTGTTACTCACATAATGCGTATTTTTGTTTTTGTGAGGGCCGATTTTTGGGTCTACCATGCATGTATAATAAAGGTTCGCCTAGTGTCGATATCGGCTACGTCCAAATTTTTTTGCGGAAAACGTCTCAAAAGAAAAATTGCGCAAGACTTGAAAGTAAAACAGTAAGCGATCTAACAAAATTTCTGCGCCCCGGCCGCAGATGCGTCGCGAAATTCGTCGGGTCGGGGGTGGGTCCACAATTGACCCCCCCCCAGTCTAATACTAGCAGGTTTAAAGATATATGATCCACTGATTTCGCATACACCACCAAATATGACCCTTCATCAAGCTAGACCTCTCAGCTGGAAACTATCCTCCTAATTCAATGTAAAGATCTCACACTAACACTTCTTATCCCTCATCACCAAAAGCATCTGCGGGCTTCAATGTCCTTTTTGTGGAATTCAATCTGATCAATCCTCACACACGAAACCGCTACCGACGTATACATCCCATCACTTGAATTTTTAAATTCTTACACTGAGCCCGTTTTAAATAGTTTGTGACTGCAAGACCTTGATTCCAGTGACTCATCATCTCAAGTTAGAAACTAAATGAGTAGCTATCAAAGATACAAGTCCAACACACTCACGCCAACTTAGCTGTTTAGACAATTTTCAAAGCAACTTTATCTTGTATACAGTTGGATTTACACGAACTTCAAGCATCCAGTGGATCGAAACGTTACAATCCACTGACTGAACCGAAAATTACTGATCAACCGAAATGCCAACTTCAAACACACATTTATTGATGGTATCTAACAGAGTTGCGTCATTCATTTCACGTCAAAACACCTAAAATGAATGAATCAACAGCTGAAATCATATCCAAGTGTGAAGATTAATATAAATTCTTAAAGGCACCTCTCATAGAGACTTGGGGTAAACACTATTGAGTTTTGGGTGAAAATCTGGACGGTTACAAACTTCATCTCTTTCAAATCACTCAGAAAGCAATTTTCAAAAAAACATTCCTGCGACGTCAACGTGCACGCTGCGTTGCAAACTTGCTTCGTATCAGCTGTTAGCCAAAGGTCGTGCGGAAGGTTAGCCGCTCTTAAACCACATCATGCGCTTCTCGCTGGTGCTTGCTCGGACATACACATCAAACCGCGATTCGGCAGTTTGCAGGCATAAATTGAAACTCCGGAAAAGAACAACATCTCTGGTAACATGTTGTTATTAGTTTTTCTCATAAAAACAGACAAATCATGACTATCGGATCATCAAACTCTTCCACACACCACCATTCTGTACCAGCTTATAACTACTGTCTTGGTATATGAATATGAATGAATAATGGAACATTGCACCCATCGCCCTGACACCACTATCTTATAAACAACTCTAAATAACCATCATGATCCCCACACTTCTTTGACCACCTGCAATTATGCTACATTACTTTAATTCTGGATGAAAACTTCTGCAACAGCAATGGCTTTGATGCCTGAGCTGCAAATAAAAAACACACCGCCATTTCAGCACGACCACACTGCATAACACTCATACGACAATCAGCACATCCTCTTACTCCCCCAGTAGCCACCAACTGTCCAGCATATTTTGATACGACAAGAATTCCTAAAACTGACTCGAGGCGCAGCTGCAGTCGCAAATTACCTTCCTCAAGCTGCGACTCAAATTTCCTTCAATCACGGCTTTCTCGCGCAAATTCGAATTAGTACTTTTTAGTGCCCCACAGTTCTTCGCTAACAGCGAACACCACAACTGGAAGAATTTACCAACTGGAAAAATGGTACCTTTCGTCGTAACCGATACACCCGATACCAAGTAAAACACAAAATACATATACATTGTATCACCTGGTCGACCTGCGGCACGATTGAACGGAATTTAAAGGAACATTCACAGGCGAGCCTAGATCAATTTCCTGAAAGTCGATGACTCACAAATTATCGTAAGCAAATCATCACGACTAATGTTTGATCTGCCTTTTGATCGAGGCTTTACACAACACAAGCTGTCTTTTAACAAATATTTCTCATCTTGAGACAATCTTGCTCACACATGACCAATTCCACACTGCAACTCATCAAATTGATGAGTTACTCATACAATCTACCACCGTGATTTTTGGTGTACCTGATGTCCATCGCATAAAGCACACGACATCCCACTCCTTCATTGATGCTCACACGCGCGGGGGATGTATTCATACAAGCTTAGTTATGAAATACAAATGTCACACACTTTACATGACGTACCATCAAGCATACATTCATTATGTTATTGTGGTTGCCTGAACAGGGGCCGTGGAAGCAGCTGAATTTGGGTGGGGAAGCGAGCTGAATGATCTCTCTCTT
>JZLH01S0081561.1:38904-52363 GCA_001188425.1 Eucidaris tribuloides | reverse complement strand
ACACCAACTTGACTGGTACATGAAGTTCAAGCGCAGCAAGCCAGGAGGCATATTATTTGGTTGTACCCAGGCAGCAAACCTTTTCATTAATGTCATGCTGATACACATGTTCATGTGACTCTCATGAACGTGTATGTGTAGACACCAGTCAATTTAACTTCTTCACTTTGGAAAATGGGAAAAGTGGAAATACCATGCTTACAAAGGTGATGTCAGCCAGGTACAAGTTGTCTAGAAATATAAGCAGAAAATTCAGAGAAACTTATATCTGCTTATGTGAAAAGGGCATTACTAATTGCTAACATTAAATTCGATATCATTTGCAAACAAAACTCTATTTCTTTTGTACAAACGCATTATTTTCTTTGCATTTTACATATTACATGTGTAAAATAAAGTTATTCTTGTAAAATATTGTTCATATACATGAATAAACTTAATTTCACATATAGAATATGTAAGAACTCAGCAATCTAAATGTTCAATTCCACTTGTTAGTAGGCTGGCATTTTCCTTTGACTTACATTCCTTGATTTTGTATATAATGACACACAAGAAAGGATTGAGTCTATAGTGTTGTACATGTATATTGGCATACATTTTGTTAAGGTCTGCTGGCCGGGGGAGGGGGGGGGAATATTACAATGTTTCCCTGATGATATTCAGAATGAACAGTGGGGATCATGCTTGTGACATTTTAGATTTTGCTTAATTTTTAGTTTCTCTAAAAGATATTTTTGAAATGCCATTGACTTTGAATTCCATTTACCATTTAAAGCTTTGTTTACTGGGACAAGAAGTTTAATACCTTAAATTGCAAAAAAAAAAAAGTATAAACCATGTCATATTAGTTTTGTTGTAAACAGTGGATTTCCACTCATGTTTAACATTCTAGGTATTGTGCTGAACATTTAAGTTTCAGTACTCTTCTCTGGAAAATTATTATTCTGTATATGTGTAGGGATATGGTATTGGCAAAAGCTTGACAGCCCTATTACCAAAACTGCTGAATATGACAGTGGCACTTTTAGTATCTCTGTTCAAAAAGGATGACCCTTTTCCCCATTGATTTGGCATATTCATTACCTCCTCATTTTCTGACTTTATGTACAAGAGCTATATTTCCCCTTATTTCAGTATTAGTTTCTTCCTTTATTTCCTAATATATAATTGTGTAAAACAGGGAAATTACATTTCCCTTTTTGTATTAGAATTTTTGTTTGGAATCACTGCATGTTACATGAATGTGACAGTTTGTGGTCACTAAAATGGACAAATATGGTGTCCATGTAATATAGATAAGCTGCTGTGCTTCCAAAGTAGAATTTAAAAAGGGGAAAGGAAATAATTTCCCTGTTTTAACAATATTGTAAATTCTATTAGGAAAAATAACTTAAAAATACTGATTTATGGGGAAATAATATTTTAGCCTTTAAACATAAATCATTCCTTAGTCAGAAAAGGGAAGAGGTAGTGAAATATACAAATAATGCACATTAGCGAGGTCATTAGTAAAAACTATTGACCGCGAGTTAACTTTCGAAAAATCTGAAACACACGAGGCCGAAGGCCGAGTGTATTTTGGATTTTTAGAAAGTTAAAGAGGGTCAATAGTTTTATTAACGACCGAACGCATAATGTGCATTATTTGTTTTATAAAATGGTTTCAAAAATCTGAGCGGGCATTAGTATACAAATATTGACTGCTCTTGAGGATGGTGGTGGAAATTATCACTCCCGAGGTGCTGTTCATACCGGCCCTTCTATCATCTCCGAGGCGCAGCCGAGGGGTTGATAGAAGGGCCGGTATGAACAGCACCGAGGGAGCGATAATTGAAACCACCATCCGATTTGACAGGCACCCCTAAACCCTCGAGGCAATGATAGATAGATTATTGCCTTGTCACGTTATACAGTTTTGACCAATCAATGATAAGAATCTTTATATGAGGTATATAATAAAAACTAATGCCCACTCGCATAACACACAGGATCAATATGACCATTTTATAAATAATACTATTTGTCAATAGGAAAAGGGTCATCCTACTTGAACAATGGGGATGAAAGTGGCCCTGTTATTTTCAGATGTACTATGGTGGTTGGGTGTTTGCCAAAAATATACCATATACATGTATATCCCTCCTGATATTTCAAATTATGGGTTATTTTTATCCCACTTTATCTCATATTAAGTTTGAGCGTGGAAGGTGGGCAAATGTAGGGATGAAGGTAAAAATTGTAAATGTCACAAACATGGTCTTCAAGTCAGCCAAGTTGAGTGTGTCATACATTATATTTGAAGGTTACAGTCATTACCCAGACAAGAGTTCTACATCTGGTGTATCATGACCTGTAACCACCGACTGCGACACAGGGAAAAAAGTTAAATATAATAATTATGATTCACTTAAGTTGTTGACTAAGCTTATACATGTAACTCTGTGTGTTCACAAAGTAATCTGAAGTGATACATATATGTGAGTGGGTGTGTGTGGTGGGGGGGGGGGGTGGGGGCATAATGTGATGGTGTTTGTGTAGTGTGGTGTGTTATTTGTCTACATGTGTGTATGTCTGTGTTTGTGTTTTTGTGTTTTTAAGTGTCTGTGAATGTGTCTGTGCTCATGTGTATGTGTGATGGTGTATGTGCATTGGTGTGTGTGCATTGGTGTGTGTGCATGTATGTGCATGAGTGTAAGTATATGTAGATTATTTTGCATTTGTGTGTGTGTGTGTGTGTGCGTGCGTGTGTGTGTTTGTGTGTGTGTGTGTGCCGGTGTTGGATGTGCTGCTGTGCTGTCTGTTGTGTGCTGTGTGTGTGTGTGATGTTGTGCTGTTGTGGTGTGTGGCGGTGGGTCGTATGTAGCACTGTGCGCGTTTTTTTATATATTATAGAGTCAGAGTGTGTGTGCTTGTGTCATTTGAGTTTGTGCTGTTTGTCTGTATGTCACACATAGGCATTCTGTAGGAAGTGCAGGAAATTAAAATTTGCATAACCATTACCCTGCCCAAGTATGAAATACCTCACTGTTAGTTATTCCATTAGCAATCATGGCAGGAGAAAAGAACAAACTTAGTGTAAAAAAATACATACATGTGCATTTCTGCAAATCATTGTTGTAACAAAGATAGACGTTAGATGAACTAAAACTTGTAAATTCATAAAAGATTATACTTTTTTTTTGTGTTAATGTTAGTTGAACGGTTTATTTGAACAGAGAAAAATAATTACTCTAAAAAAAAGGTTTCAATTTTTTTAATTCGAAAAAAAAATTAAATTGAGACACTCATAAATAAATTTTACTTTTAAGTACTACTGCACGTGTCCCCCCCCCCACCCAAAAAAAGAAAGCAAATAAGTTTAAACTTAAATTGAATTATTTTTAGGTCACCACAAATTTCAGTATTCAAAAATATATATACCATAAAAATATGAGTTTTGATAAGTCCATTTTTGGAAATTAAGATTATTCAAACCTATCTAACATAATTTAAACTTTTATAGAAACATTTTCATTTAAAGCTTCATGCTTTATCCAAATCAACTTGAAAGCTATAACAATAAAGTCAGGTCTCATTGTGTATGAAAACAAAATCCCTCCCAATTTTTGCTAAAAATATAAATCAGTTGACAAAATATTAAAGCTAAATAAAATATCAGATGATTCTAAAAATCTAAAAATAATAACATAAAAAAATTTATATTTTAAGAAAACATGGTTTCATGAAGGTAAGCTACAAACACTGCTACTTTGCTACTACAGAAATTGTATTTAGCAAGATATATACAAGATGTTTATAAATTCTGTACTCGACTGTTTTCCTTTCTATTTCCCCCATTTTTTCCTCCCTTTTCCTCCAATTTGTGGCGCAACTTTTTTTTCTTTCTTTGTCAATTTGTACATGTCCATGAAACTGGCAAACAGGGTTGATACAGCTGATAAGTAACTATCAGATTGGCTGCGTTCCTGGCTAAGGACCCATCACGGACTCCAAGACCATAGGCGGAGATTGCTTGTCATCCCAAGAAGACTGGATGCCGAGGTACTAGAGGCGATCCAGCAGAAGAAGCGCACATGGAGCGAGGATACCAAAGTGTTCCGGAACATCGTTAAGCTGCGTCATATGAGTAAGAAAACTTCATGTGAGATTGTGCAAGGTACAGTATTGACCTGACGTAACCTTTGGCCTTACAGTGTTATTACATTATATCTGTGGCACGAGTAAATTACTGAACGTTAACCCTTTCAGTCCCTCTCAAAAAAAGCGCATGCAGACCGGTCTGTGAATTTTGTTGCAGTGATAGTTACCCAGTGAGACGATTTGATTTCTATAACAACATTTTCGCATAGGACCCCATAACACGAGTTAACTCGTATTGTGCTCAACAGCGTTAAACCACGCAGTGACATTAAAGCGCTTTAGCAACAATGGAGAGCTAGAATGACGACATTAAAACGGTTTGGAAATATGTGGGGAAATGACCATAACCATCACGGTGCAACTGCAGCTTCCTAATTGTTAGAAACAACCAGCTCGGATAGAACTGGCACCTGGTTTCACCTTTGCGTGAACATATTTCTGAAGCCGAGTGATGTCAATTCTGTACTCTATTGCTCCAAAGCAAGAATTTAGAGTAAGCATTGGAGGGCGGCACATTGCAGCCTCAGGGTAAAAATCTCAGGGCAGGGCAAATCTGTCGGGGGGGGGTGGGGGGGGGGGGGGGGAATTTGCACCAAAAAATTTATTAGCGGTAATAGGCAAATGTACTTGTAATGATGTTTATGTTGACCTCATTCTTGATCGACGATTACAGAGTGGTGAGGCCCTACCCGCACAGACGACTTCATCACCAAGCTGTAACTATTGAGACGAGTCGCTTACTGCCCTCAAACCAGCAGTGGGTGGTCAGCGCCGCTTAATACGACAGAACGGAACGCCGTCTCACACCTTGGAGCCGATCGCATCACCTTCCAGCTGATTCTGAAGTCGCATCACCAGTAACTATCGATAGCACCGTACATGATTCTTAATCGGACCCTTCAGTGATGCAAAGGTACTGTGTCATTTAGAAGAGTTACTAATATCGCTATGCCACTAGGTGACCCAGTTTACTGTTAAATGACCGCATCACATTATGCTACAAGTACAAATGAACCCTCATATTGATTTTCAAAAGCAATGGAAATCCTATTCTTTAAATTCTGTATGGCATTACTGTCTGATGAATAATAGAAGATCTTTGTCCTGGCACATTATTTAATTGTTATTATTCTTTCACTTGCATTTTGTTTAAGTTGGAAAAAAAGGAAAATAGAATAAGAGTCATTATCGAAAATTTGGATTTTGATAACATTCTAAGCACATTTCATCTCTGTGTGATTGTATAAATACAATATAAATTCCCATGTCCATTCAACAAGCACACCTGTGTGCATTATTGCAAGTAGCCACTGACTTTGCAGAGGTGAAAGACTTGATCTAGCACCACAAGTTAATTACACGTTAGGTTTTAACTAGTCAGCACTTTATTTTTTTGTGAGTCCGAATTTGATCTTTTTCATCAGCGCCTGTCTTTTGTGTTTCAATTCCCAGATCGACCCTCACGTGTACCGCGTGAATTCACCTCGGACAGGCAGAGAGTCCATACAACAACATCCCCTTCATTAACTTCGGGCGGAATGCAACAAAGTCCTGCCTCCAAGACGCATCAACATCAGACCATAATGTTCTCAAGTCCCAAAGAACGACATAACCAGGCAGACAAGAGAAGACCTATTTGCCATTGTACCATTAACATTGTATCATACTAAATTCTGATTTTAATATATATATGTAGCACTCGGAGTCATAATTTAATATAGTGTTATTATATTATTTTTCCATGTGATCAATTCCAATTTTCTGCATTTATTACGTCAAGTGCAGAATGTTAGAGAACTAATCAAACAAACTCATGTACCGCAGTAATTGGGGAACAACATTCAGACCAGAATTGAAAATTATAGAAATACTTATATTAAATCTAGCTAATTAAATGCTTATCGTTTTATTAATTGAAATGTATGGTAGTTGTCAGAATTTTACATAGTTTTTGACAGCTTGGGTACACCATACATTAATCAAGGAAAATATTACCTATATATTTTTGCAGTTTCAGTTGGTTGAAGATATATGCCCCTTCATATTCCTATATAATGTATTTGAAACTTAGTGGAAGCAAGCAAATATAATTTTTTTATAATGTCAAATATAAAGTCTATTGCTTAATTTTTTAATGTTTTTAACTGTAATGCATTCAGCATTCATGTTTTTCAGTTGGCACTGCAGATACCTGCATGTGGGTGGTTGATCAGTGTGAAGTGGATATATTTTTATCATCACGGCACAAAATTTTTTTTTTCTATCGAAAAGCAGGAAAGGATTACAATCTGGATAATACACATATTTCCTACATTTGAAGTCTTTTTGTAATTTATGTACATACTAAAAATATCTCCCTCTCATATTGTACTTTACATTGTTAATATTATGACATCTATATATTATTAACATTATTGTAATTTAATCGTGTATAAATCTATTTACTTATCAAACACAAGTAATAGTAGTGTAACATTTGGGTTCAGATCTGTTTTCCAGCAAAGTTGTTTGGGTATTGTAAGGTTGTTCTCTGTCGTCACATTGCAATTGTATTATATTTTCAGCGATACACATTAACAAAAAATTTAATGAAGCATCTGCTGAAAAGGAATCTCACTAATTCAGATTTTAAATCATGAACATGTATGATAAACTCAAAATAAAAAGATTGAATTCATGTATCATATTCTGTTGTTCGCCAATTAATACAAGGAAGAATTGATATTGTGTGTGGGGGTGTTAACGCATATTGATGTTGAGTAAAGAAACTGTTTTGTGAAGGCTGACTCAAGGGGTGCTGAAGTGAAATGTATTCAGTTTGTTGCAAGAGAACTACCGCGATAACCAATCAGAAATAATGCGAGGATGTTTAATACATCGGACATTTTTGGGAGGTGATTTACATGTTTCGTTTGAGTGAACGGTTTGTGGTAAGACAGCTTGCTACAAATCTTTCTTGTCAAATAAAAAAATTCCAGAGGCAGTTAAGGCCTGTTATAATTTAAATTTTGTCTCAAATCTTTTCCTTTGTTATGTCACTCCAATCCACATTCTTCACGACAGAAAGTGAATGTCAGTTTTAATCTTTCACTGATTGTACATGATAGACATACAGTGATCCATCTACATCACATCAATACAAATGTTAGTGAAAATTCTTGTTGATTGTGAGGGGAAGACACCCATGAATTTGGTTTACTGGAATTGTATGGGTAGATCACCCCTCCAATCCATGTGAATTTTCACACTGCTGTACGGTGTGTCAGTGTGATTCATTGAAGAACCAAACACAAATATCAGGTGATGATGAAAATTTTATTTTGAGTCTCGCACACTTTCCCCTGATCATGTGTACGTATCCAAAGTTGTCATTTTATCATGGTGTAAAGGTATTGTAATTTGAGATGTAGAAACAACAGAAAATTATTTAGCATAAAAGGTCAGTATTATTATACTTTATTCATAGAATGTATTTTATGGTCATCAGTTTTGAAGTTAATAGTCTACTACTTTAAATACAAATTAGTGTTTGCATAGCCAACTGTTTAATAAGTTACTCCCATACATATAGCCTGTTGTACTTTTCTTAATTTAACTCTTAATGTGCGAATGTGCAATTTCTGCACCACATAATACATAAATCCATAAGAGGTTTAAATCCTGTTGCAGAGGTGAAGAGTTTAAAAAAAAATGCTAGATAGATGTATTGCATCGATTACTGTAAGATTCTAGATGAGTCCATGTACCTATATTAGAAAGTGTGGGTCATAGATCTGGGTCAGATGAGCCAGAATGTGTGTGTCAAATTAATTTGATGTCCTCAAAGCAGAAACAAGTTACTTGCAAATGATGCATGTAAGTATCATATGAAAAGGGAAGAGTATGACAAAATCTTTGCTATAATACTTGAAAACCCTGACCCCCCCCCCCCCGCCCTTCTGCTTGAATACATTGAAAATAATCTTCCAGTCAATCCCTTCCCACTGCTACAATTGATGTGTGCATTAGCATTGCATAATTTTTTAAGAGTTCCAAATACTGAAGCGAAGGACTTTAACATCTCGCCATTCACTCGTGCTCTTTCAATATACAGGAATTCTGTTCATTGTGCTTTCATAGTGGATACACAAGATGATAGTGAGAGCGCATGTGTGTCTTTCTTGCCATTACATTTTCAATATAATAATGTCACAAAGATACAGTTGGCAAAGATACACGTACTTGTATGTACGCTGTAGTTTGGTTAGTTGTACAAATTTTCCCATGGCAGCAAACATGTAACTTGATTTTGATTACAGTATAATCAAACACAGTATGGATCAGGCGCTTAAACCACTGCACATATAGACCATAGACTGAAATATGGTTTTGGATATAATTTACTGCGCTGTAATTTGTAAGTGTAGTATATTATCCAATATTTGAAAAAATCACAGTGAAGAGGAAGTATTTGTATACAAAGTTTACATCGGATTCATTGTGAAGGCTCGACGCTGATGGAATGCATATGCGCATCAATATCACTGTAGTTCATATCAAATTTTTACGAAGGCTGCTGTACGTACAGTCAGAGAAGCCACAAATACACACACACACACACACACACACACACATACATACACATACAAAAAAAATGACTTAAAGCATATTGCCACCCAAAATCATAAGTTGACATGTAATACATTATCAGCTCCTGGAGTAGTTGTGTGGTATTAGGTGCAGTGGTACAGAATTAAAGCAGCATACCGGTAGTTGTAATACATGTTTGTTGGGACTTCTCCCGTTAGCTACTCAAATTGCAATTGTATTTTTAGCCTGCAATACATTGCTCTTTGATCACTTCCTTGTTAGCTAGAATTGAGACTCATGGAGAAAAAAATAATAATTTAGCACCAAATAAATTTGTACTCTCTCAGTAAGTTCTGTTATGTCAACCCACAGAGACATGATACTCGCACCTTCTTAACTTTATACTTGATTATGGTGCAACCAGACAGTGAAAGCTTGGTGCCATGGTTTTATGTTTTAAAGCTCTTCCATTTATGTGGCTCTATGTATACTGTGAATATATTACAATTTGAATATGTATCCAAATGGCAAAGCTTAGAATTTGAGAAAAGTAACTTACGGGATAATAATATGTATAAGAAAATATAAAAAGATCCCAGTGGTTTAAAGGGGTTGATACTGGAACAAATTATATGTATGTGACATTTGCTAGCACAATACAGTTTACATGCATTCATATTCCTAAACGTCACATTTCATAGGATTGACTGTTACAACTGTGGGGGGGGGGGGGGGGATTACTCCAGATTTGGTTCGGACGGGGTGTGCCCGCGGAAGTCGAAAATACCCGACTTTTTTAATGGTCATTTTGGCGGAAATGGTAGCCTTATTATTAAGTTTTTTATTAGAACATGGCATTTTGTAGCATTTTAGCAGATGAAATAGGCAAAAATTCTGAATGTAAATCATAAATTTCAAAATCATGACGCCATGGTTTAAGCGATTTTTTTCCCACAAACATACCCCACGTTTAAGTGATTTTTTTTGCGAAAAAGTGCCTATTAGAGCGCACACTCCCGTTTACCGTACTAGGCAAGTACCCGCCCCCCCCCCCCAGGAATTTGCACTATGAGAAGGCCAAACTTGCATTTTAAAGGTTCTTATGCTGGTATATTCATACATTGGTGTCATAAGGATGAACAATGCTACAGTGATCAGTGAACAATTAAATCAATCAGGCTGTTTATGTACTTGCATGTTGGTTTTTGTTTCAGTGTATGATCTATTTCATGCTGTTGCAGGGAAATATTTATGCCCCTACAGTCTGTAGCCTTGCGTATGGATTAATAAATATACAGATTCACTAAAAAAAAAAAAAAAACGGCAATTACGTTGTATTCATGTTTCCTTCCCAGGTACCCAGTGAGAGTGTTGTGTGTGTTGTGGGGTGGGGGGGGTGGGTTGTGGGGGGGTGTGTCTGCGTCTGTCTGTGTGTGTGATGTGTGTGTGTGTGTGTGTGTGTGTGTGTGTATTGTACACTGTGATGGTGCAGGCTTGTATGGTTGATGTGTATAATCAATTGTGGGCAATGGTTTTTTGCCTCCTGAAAATGTACATGTTGTGATGGACTCAATTGTTTTCCCCCTCTTCGATGATGTACATTACATACATGACCCTGGCTTACAAAGAAAAATAAATCTGCAATCCTCTCATTACTTCTATTAACTTATCACAAATTAATATTTCGTGTGGTGTTACTCTTTTAATTTTTACTAGTACTCAATGCATAACTACACCTCAACTTTCGTAAAGTAATTTACAACTGACTGCTGTACAACTTCGATATAAATTTACTTAGTAATTCTCGCAGGAAACAAAATTACAGAAGGTATATCAATTAAGACACTGCTGGTTCCTTGCCCCAGTAAATATCTGTCTAATCTCCCCAGCACTAATCCATAATGAATCCAACATGACGTTGAACTTCCGCTTGCCTTGAAATGAATGAACACGCAAGGGAGGTTATTAATTGACAAAAATGAGATAATCATAGAATGGGGTAATAGCATATGATTAGAGTAGCTTGCACAGCTAGTGCATGCACCTTTGCGAATGGAAGCACTTACTCCTTTCCAGCTGCATGGCGCCAAATAATTACATAAATATAAGTAATAGACAAATACAGACGACATACCACTACACGTATCGTCCCTGGGGTGCAAGACCTCGTATCTCAAAAATGCTAAATGTTCGCAAGAGCAAAAAAAAAAAGGCTTCATACATTGTAACAACTGGATAGCCGTCATTTAATCTGGCAACAGTGGCTCTATTTTGGATTGGATAATTTCAAATTTGGACAAAACAAAATCTGGCTTCAAGCTATGCATACAGATTACCATTTCCCACCCCAGGGATGATTAAATGAATGAATAAAAAGCAATACAAAATTTTATACCTAAAATATAGAGAATTAAATGAATAATGATCATAGAACTTCCTTGAAATTAATCAAATAACAAATAAGTGCTTCTGCTCATTGCCTTAAATATTCTGATTATATCACTCTGTTGAAATTATCACAAGTGAGGTGGTTATTTTTTTTTTCTTTTACGAGTGTTTTTTTATTCACATAAACAGAAGTGTCAGAATTTATTCATTTAGATAATCATAATGTGTTCTCTCTGATTCGCACTAGTTGAAGGGGGTTGTCAAAAGGTACTGTATCACCATTGTGAAATAGTCATATTTCATTATAAATTCAAATGATAATTGTAAAAAATTTAATTTATATTTATGCTCAGAGTGTGATTTTGAGGGTAAATATTGACTCAGATCAAATTGTTTTGAGTCACTGGTGGTAATGTCTATGGGTAAGTCAAGCCCTGGGGGAGGGGGAGGCATACTAGATTGGAATTGACGGGGATATGGCAGCTCCAAGCTCAAAGCCCATACCGTCATTTCTAAGGGTCATTTTGTAAGAAAAAGGGGACCCTGCTAAGGATTTTCTCAATACAAACCAGTGTCTAAGACTTTTTTCGTGAAACCACCCATTGGAGAGCACATCCCTGTATGCCACAATTATGCATTGATACCCGCCCACCCCCTCCAAGAAGTCAACACATCAAATGCCCAAAACAGCCTCTGAATATAATAAACTCTATTTTCAAATATTTCAATAACCCATTGCACAGTGTGGCTTGCAGAATTAACTGCAATGAGTTTGTAGCTAGTTTGCCTTATTCGCATTAAATAAAATGGGGTGTTTCGCTGAATCCTTTGAGAGAAGGCGTTCTATATCATTCATAAAACCTGCATTCACAGGCTATACATGTTGTGTTGTTGGCAAGGCAAGGCTACTGTCCAGAATGTATCTAGATGAGATAGATTAGATGAGTAAACAGATAGATTGATACTTTCTTTTATAATGTAGATATAAATAAGATATATGATGGATAAACAGATGTAATTGAAAGGAAAGATAAATGTTATCATTTATTAACAGATGGGAAAAACAGATAGATAGATTAGAAAGAAAGAAGATAGATAGATAGATAGATACGATGATAGATAAATAGATAGATAGATAGATGATAGATAGATAGATAGATAGATAGATAGACTAGATAGATAGATACACCAGACAAAAACTGTGTATTACAATGTTGAGTGAAATAATTTCTTTAATATAATCTATGTTTCTAAGAAGCCATTTAGCTTATTTATTTATTTATCTATCTGTTTATTTATTTATTTTTTCATTCATTTATTTATCTATTTATATATATATCTTATTATTCATTCATTATCTATTCATTTGTATTTTCTAATTGACTATATTCATTTATTTATATTATTACTGTAATCAATTATCATTTATCTATAAATATTTTATTTGTGGTTTATTTGTTTGTTTGTTTATATTTGTTCTGTAGCCTCACATCCAGAAAATTAAACATTACTCATGATACACAAGTTTTTAATCACCTCGGCACAACTTAAACTTTCTATCACTGCCTCTGCATACACTTTAAATATTAGTAGGGTGCAGGTGCAATAACACTGTACCTCGCACACTTTATAATGTCCTATAACAGACAAATAACAATAAGACACAGTACAAGCTATCGACAGTAATCTACAGCTCAGAGAAGAAAAAAAAGCCCCTGTCCTGGATAATAAGCTAAAAACCCGACTCAATTTCGTTTTAATCTGACCCCTATCCTGTTAATGGTAGCTGGAGAGTAGTTACATATCAGAACTGACTGACATTAACTAGTCGGTCTCCGCAATTAGCAGCCGACCTGTCAACTACTCCACGGTAATGAGACCCTCTTTGGATCGCCATTTATGAAGTAGTAGACAGGCAATCTTACCACCCCCTCCCCACCGCCTCACCCCAAATTACATGCAGAGATGTGCAAAGAATAACATACCTAACTCACAGTAACATATGCCGGCAATTTAAATCTACCTATTAACATACCTGCTAACCCCCGACATAACAAAATCTACCTGAAACAGATTAAAGTCTAATTCTGAATCAAATGAAAGTAAAAATCTTATACTACTCAAAATCATTAGTTAACTAACGGCACATTCTTTCTGTACCAAAAAAAAATATTTTTTCTAATCAGAAGAATTATTTCTGTGGATTTTGTGATGAAAACCTTACTAAATCTGATAAAATCTTACTGGTTGCAGGTATCTATATATGATGTACTAACCTCAAGGAATTGGTAACCCTTGAAATCCCATTGGAAATGATCATGTATTTTGTGGAATTCATGGTGTTCAGAGGTCTAAAATA
>JZLH01S0081554.1:23417-40468 GCA_001188425.1 Eucidaris tribuloides | reverse complement strand
AGAAATGTAGGGGGGGGGGGGGGCTGCATAAAGACCGAGTGTGAAGGATATCATTTGTCAAAAAAAGTGACCGAAATGACATTTTTATGAGCAGGTCTGCTAATAATATTATTGCTGTAGATTTATTGTTGGATTTTTAGCAGACGATGTTAAGTAGGCTGATATAAGGGTAATTATTATGTGCACGCTCTATTTCAAAAAGAGATCTCTAACACTCCAGATGTGCGAGTCTGTTATTAACCAGAGACATAAATCGGGTAAAGATTATAAGGAAAGGAGAAGAGTGAGGGGGAGAGACGGAGAGTCGTACCAGCAACGCAAGTTGGTAAAAATGACCGCATTAATATTTTTATAATGAATCCCATTCATCACACGCTTTGAAAGTGGCATCGATCACTGTTGAAATGCAGCGGTGGGAGATATTCACGGATTCACGCTTCTCAAGCCCCTTTTTCTTCCCCGTATACTTGCCCCTCAGAAATGATAAGAAACGATCCCGGGATAATATGATATTACATATTTTCATATTAAGTTCAAAGAAATCAGGCAATATCTTAAGGCCAAAATAAGTCCGAAATTTAGAATCTTTTCGCGTATATGCGAGGGACAATGAACGTTGTTACGTGTAATCACAAAAAGACATTTCAACTACATTTTCAATATAAAAACTACACAAAAAGTAAGTCCCCCTTTTTCAAAATACCATACGTTTTTAACGAAATGGATTTGATTTAAATAATTTAACAGGAGCGTTTCTATCTTCATTGACTAATTCTGTGTGAAAATGTGATTGATCCGTCAAGTCATGCATGAGTGAGCAAAAATTAAAGATGAAAATGTCACTTTTCAAAATTCACAAGGGTCATTTCGGTGACTTTGTGATACAGGATTTAAAAAAAAACTGTTTCTGGTGAATGATTTAGCGCTGTTTATGTTAATCATCTATCGTTTGACCCCCTTACACATCCCCAGACACTTTCCACATATTTTCGGTTCAGTGTGCTCAAGTTAAAAATGTTCATCGTTCTAAATATTGAAAATTTTTTGAATCGATTAAGTTTATTGAAAAATTGAAATCGGATATTTTTCATCAAAATGTTTTACGAACGTAAGAGGTTGTAACCATGTCATGGTTGAGTGAGCACACTTTATTAATCATGTTAATAAAGGCAAAAAAATACAATTTTGTACTGTTATTTTGGCATAATAAATGATTCCTGTGACTCTTGAAAAGTGACAATTTGCCTTTAAAGCATGCTCACTCATGCATGACCTAACGGATCAATCGCATTTTCACACAGAATGTTGGCCAACTAGTGCAAGAACACCGCTATGAAACTGTTCTACTCAAATTTGTTTCGTTAAAAGGTTATGGTAATTTGAAAAAAAAAGGGGGGGGGTTACTTTTTGTGTAGTGTTTAGTTACACGACAATAGCATTTTGTCTGAAAATCTTTTCAGATACGTTACATAATTTGCTTCCACAGAAGTAACACCACCATGAAGTTATAATAAAAAGAGAGAAGGTCAAAATATGAAGTTTCAGTTGAAAAATTTAATACTTTGATGCAAAACTAGTAGATAATATCTTGGTCTTAAATAAAATAGGTCGGGTAACCTTTAACTTGGATGTTAAAAGGTAACCAGATATTATACATGATTATTAAGAATCATGTACTGCAACTCTTCTTACAAAAACTTGGAAAGGAATATTCGCCCCTAACGTAGCGCGTAGGCTGGATTGATTCGCAAGCAAATGATACTAAAATTTTGTCGTTTAGATTGATTCCGAAATCGCTTTCATTTTTATGAAGAGTTTCGCACCCATGCCAGCATTGTACTGGGGTTATTCTTATTATCTGAACGAGTCCAATAACAATTAATTATACAAATCTCAACCGTGAAAACCCCATTCTAGACACACTTTTCAACTGCAGTAAATGTAAGGCTGAAAAAATGTTCATTTTGGAAGGTAAAAACTTCAAATTGTCTGATCCGGGGAGGGAATCTCCCTTCCAGACCCTCATTAAAAATCAACACTTATACGACACTTTTGTACAGCAGCCAATACTTATATTAGGCATTTCCTGGTCTAAAATTGGGGCGGGCTAAAATATACATTTTCGGAGAGAAAATGCACATTATCGTGCCCTGCGAAGATATCCATAGTTCCTAATTTGCTTTCATTTTTGCACATACGCTAACATATTATTCGATGACTCTTATTATCTGAACTCGTCCTGCAATAAAATTCTCAACTATGAAAACCTTATACTAATACATATAAATTTAGTGAAACTTAATCATAATTAATAGTAGTACTAACGTAGATCACATTTTCCAATGTTCTCAAAATGTATTCACTATCATTTTCGGCTGTTTTAAATCTTCGCAGCAAAGCAATCCAAACTAATGCTCAAGCAATTATCATACAATTAACATCGTCAATCAAATTTTCGTAAAGTCTCTGTTTACCATAGTCGGTCCTTTTCAATATCACACTTCTAAAAATATACGCTCAGTAATCTTAAAAGTAAATGACATGATTGGGGTAGTCCTCATCTTGGGGTAAAAACTATTCAAGAATCAAATAAACTGTGCAGGGATTCTACTGTGAAAATTTTGCGGTCAAATGTTGACTCATTTTGAAATAATGTCCACCATTATTCCTTGTAACAGACAAATTTGTAGTGTAGCCTTCCATGAGAATTAAATCTATCGGGCCCCGATGAAAGTAAACTGCTGGCCTGTTCGTGCTTGATTCCCCTTAAGTAAACAAACTCAAGACAAACTCTTCCCGCTTGGAGATCTACTCCAGCTGGTGTACATTTAGTATATCTTTTAACCAGTTTGGTTCTAAAGGCATTTTGCATTTCTCCCAATCATGTCATTGAGCTTTAAGTAAGACGAATCATGATTTATACTCGTTTGTAAACATGAGCGGTTAATCCGTTTGATGTACATGTATAATTCATTTTTGATTAATCGGGCACTGATAAGGCCACGAGATGAAATGTAGCGTGATCATAATCGTCATTTGTTATTTCTTCTGTATAGTCGTATGCAGAAACACGGGATTTTAATACATGCAGAGTAACCAGAAAGAGTAAGTGTTTTGTATTTTTCAAATTTTCATTCCTGTGCTGTTTCTTGTTTGAAATCCATGAAAAAAAATGTTTCTTTTAACTGCCATTTTTTAGCAAAAAAAGGCAATTAAGTGACAAATCACTTAAATTTGTTAAAGGTAAATGACATGATAGGGGGTAGTCCTCAACTTGCGCTGAAACTACTCTAGAATCAAGTAAACTATGCAAGAATTCTGTTGTGAAAATCTTGTAGTCAAACGTTGACTCATTCTAAAATAAACACTGTAAATATCAATCGTAGCACGGAAACCTGCTGTGTGGCTCTCTATGGGGCTTATTTTTATCGTCCCCGGAAAAAATTAAGATACTCCCATGTTTATGCTTGATTCTCTTTAAGTAAACAAATTACAGACAAATCCTCCCAGGTGGGAGATCCACTCCTGCTAGTGTATAGTTGGTATATATTTCAACTCATTTGGTTCTTGAGGCATTTTCAAGTGTTCCCAATCATGTCAATACCTTTAATGTTAATTATTATAATTATTTATTATTCAAATTTATTAGTGAGTTAATAGTGTTTTCAAACATCCCCAAAATAGTCTACCTACGGGCAAAATTTGGGGACGAAATAATCATTCTATGAAAATATATTTACGTATATTTGAGACAGAATGCCGTGAAATTGCATAGATTTCAATGTAAATGAGCGACATAAATGGCCCATTCACGCAAAATCAGACTGTTGTCACTTGAGTTCTTTTGCCAATTATGAAGAAGAGTGAAATTCTTTTTGTTAATTGAAAGAGTGAATAGTTTTGACCCGCCCCGTACAGTAAGTGTGCAATTCCGCTATCAAAGTAGTGGAAATCTCTCTCCTTCATTCACCTTTTTTCTTAGTAGCCATGGGGATCAATATGTGACATACGGATAAAAAATAATGAACCACATGTGCATAAACTTGAAAGTCAAGCTTGATCCAAGTTAGACTTGGAGTCAAGCGTAGTTACAAGCCAAAGACTATATGATCTATCAAGAACGAGCGCCCTTATTCAAGGATGAAAGTTATTTTTTTCTTATTTCTATTTTGTCATATTTATAACTTAAAAATTTTGCAGCAACAACTTACAAAAGGGCATGTTTTTATGCTAACAAAGTAATTACTAAGAAGTTTTCAGAAATACGTCCATCATGTTTGAAATGTCTGTAATAAATACATAAACATGTACATGAATGCGCGCGAGCTTTATGACTCTCTTACTATTTTGACAATTTTTCATTATTCTCTTACGCGTTTATTCTCCCTAATTTTTTTAGGTTTGGGCGACAAATGTTCTTTGAGTTAAAGGTTTAAGTTTGAGTTTGACTTTGATGTTTTATTATCCAAATAAAAAGTATTATATAATAATACATTGCGAAACTTACAGTTTTACAGAGATATTAAAAGGAAAAATGGGACCAGAAAATAGCATTAAATGCTAATCTTGTCTATTTACCTCCCTTATCTTAATTTATCCATGCCGTTAACATACATGTAAAAGCTGTTGTTTTTTCAAGCTTTTGCTAATAAAGGCTGCAGTCTTTTGCATTTCAATCATTTGTATCTTCATTTACAAAATTTATTTTATTTTGTAGAATTTACAGCATAAAAAAGTGCGTCTTCAAGGGTGATTATCAAGTACGGGAGTATAATTATGCAGCTACATATACAATTCCGTCACTGAAATAAATTACAAAACAAGGTTGGTGATCTTACCAAATCCACGTGGAGAACTCCAATAAAGAGGTTTACAATTGTTGTTTCAAGGATATTATACTTGAAGTTATGATCTGAAGAATTCATTGTCGCCATTTTCAACAGGTGATTAAACAAAATGACCAAATATCTGGCTACACGACCACAAAGAGAACAATTAGGAGGGGAAAATAACACTCGTGTTGGTCGAAAACATTTCAACAGTTAAACAACCAAACCGCGTATTGCGAACCTGTGTTTAGTTGGAATTGGCTATGACAAATTTGAAAGATACTTCAAAGCTTACTTGGAAATAATTTAGTTTACGAATGATTTACAATAACCGAAGACAATTATGATGTTATTCGATATGAATTTTATCCAAGTATGTTTGGTTTCAAAATACATGCATCTTAGATGCATAGAATGGTACTTCGATTAAAGGAATACATGAAAAGGAAATTGTTACGTGTATATCACATTGTTTGAATTAATTATCTAATGTTACATTGTCGCACAATTGCTTAGCAATGTCGGGTATGTCGATTGCAACACTATGAGAGCATGACTTATTTTAATCTCAGTTTATTTCAATAGACACACATTCTGTTCTTGAAATATAAGATATTTTACCACACTGTCGTAAGAATATGGTTAAAAGTTATAATTGCAATATCCAATGTTCTAAATTTGAGTGGGAACAAGACATTAGGCCTATATGTCGTTGCCGCCGCAATTGAGCTTTTTCATACAAATAAATGAATAAATGTGCATGTAAGATTATGTAGACAGTGTATTTTTTGGTTATTTATTTGTTGTAATTAAATGTAACTCGATTTTCGACCGATTTCTAACGTTTTGTTCACAAACGCAAACTTCCATAGCAACGGTCCCCAGAACTGTAATATTTGGGATAACGTTTTACGTTTATTCGCCTGAAACACGAAATATGTAATAATTTATAACTGAAGGTCAAAGCAAATGAAAAATCTGAACTAAAAGTTCACACCTTCACCCCCTGTGCGTCCTCTTACACGGGGAACCTCAAATTGTCATTGTTTATAGCATTTTGAGACTTCAGCAAACTGCCTTTGTGACTACACGTACACAAATAAATACATGAATGAAATGAAATGAAATGAAATATTTCCTTTCTTACTAGAGTATGTTCACAAGACGAACCCGGTGAAAATCGTGCTTACGAAAATAGCAATGTCTTATTTTCTTACCATGATAGATAGATGGAGGTTATATGTGACGTTATTACATTTGTAATTACTGTAAAGAGACAGGCTCACATTTAATGTGTGGTTTAGAAAACCCCATAAAAATACAAAATATATTAAAATCAACGATAACTTGTTTTGTTCACACGTTAGATGAAAGAAAACCTTTTTCTAAAGAGTGTGTATTTACTTAAAGGCATTGATTAACATGGTGGAAGCCCCATTAAAAACAATGTCCAACGTTGATATCTGACCTGTAATGGTAGAGTTTGAATTGACAAATAAACATTCTAGAACACAAAACTTTATATAGGTATGCTGTCACTTGTAAATTATGTACAATTAAATATGGGCACATGTAATGCCCTGGGGACCTAATTCCACAACACACCAGTCTATTGAGAGAAAGGGGAGACTGTACAATGGTCTATCACTAATTTTGTTTTGAATTTTGATTTTTTTTTCAGGGGTTCATTTTTAAAACCTAATCAGAGACACTGGTGGCATGACGGATCTATTTTTACAGCTGAAAACGTTTTTTTTACCTTGTGTATCGTGTTTAACAATTTCATAAAATCAATGTTCTCCTTTTGTAAAATACAATAAATATCTTTTAAAGTCAATCAGATTTTGACCAAATCGGCCAGTTATTAAAAAATTATCCTTTTGTCTTTTCGTCTTTTCATAAACACAGTTTATGATGTTTCATGTCATAGATGCATTGATATTATTCCGTTTTCTCAGTTTTTATCGAGAATAGAAATATATATAGTCCCCTGTTCTATACAATATAGTTGAATCTACATGTATTCACCTGGTTCATAAAAAAGAAAAGATAACCAGCCCTGATCAGCACTAATCATATATTTGTAAAAGCATAAATGCGGGATTGTTTTATTATGATCGCGACGTGAACTTATGCCTATTATTTATATTTTCATTCTGTATTCACAAGCATCGAAATGTGAGACTATATACGAAGCGATCACGATAACCTGAGACGGAGTATTACATTTTCTAGCAAACATTGATATAATAAAAACGTTTAATGTGGTATCAAAATTATTTCGATCAGTGTTCTATGAGTGTAAACCAATATACACCAGAACAGGAACCAATACCCAAATGTGCTTTGTGTATAATACTTTTATAGTTTCAACACCTGCTACCAATACGTCATGACGGTCATGTGCATGTACATAATATCGCTGCAAACAATTAGATGGGTTTGATTTCATTGTGCAGCTACTATAGCATTCAATACGCCGGAAAGATGCTAGAATATAAATCAAAACAAAACATTCACCCGGGCGATACTTTCTACTTTTCAATGTTATTATACTGTACATGTAGTGATTAAATGTTATTTAACAATGTGATAGGTATACATGTATGTCGGTCCTAAAACAATATGATTTTGATTCTTGTGTATAAGATTTTGAACACTCAAACGTGTCATAGTTTTACACATCCATGAACATTCGTTATGATTTTGTTTTGACAATGATTAGTTTTTGACGTGATATATCAACTAGATATGCAAAAATTTTATTGAAAATATTAGTAGAAGGGCATGTCAATAGCTTTTATAGTTTGTCTGGCCTTAAATCGTTCCATGGAACAACGATGTATTTATTTATGTTTAGCATCAATAGATTCAGTGGTATGCTGTCCAGTTAAAATATTTGGTGAACAATCAAATAAATTAAACGTTTTAACATTAGACGTTTTAAGATTATGTGGTAAATATACGTATATTAACATCCTACTATTGCATGTATCAGTGAATAATATACTGTAATTTGGATCAGAATATTAAAACAAACATTACATGTAAGGTACGTGTAAATGAATTGTTTTAAACTACATTTGATGAAAGGAATATGAATTCACTTCACAAAGTAATGAGTGCACTCAGTGATAACAGGTAAAATAATTAAATTGGGATAATCAAAATGAATGCACATTAGTATTGCAACAATGGATATTTATTACTTCAAACGAAATAATCAGTTTCTTAAAGATAGTTCTCTTGAAAAATATTAATATCACAAAATGCAATTGCCAAGGCAGTATATAAATACAGTTTATTTTTCACAGATGAAATTCGTTTTAAAGTATATAAAAACAAAATGCCCTAACCAAAGTAATTCTATGAAGAAATAAATAAATTGATCAAGTATATTAATCTGTAAGGAATCAGATAAATTCAATTTGAAATTACGTTTATTCGTTTTTAAAATCGCATGAATGGGAGAGGATGGAGATAAAAAGTATGTTAATAAAATTAAATCTGAAATACATATGGCATTTTGATACCGATTTCAGACTTTACGATGTTTATACTTCTAGTTTTTGAAAGAGATAAAAATCATGAATATTGATATCTGGATGCGGCGTGGTATAGTTAAGCAGATACACGCATAAAAATCGGCGGGACGCTTGCACTTTCAAATCTCTTCATCGGACTAAATGAATCACCAAATGAGATGACATTGAAAATGACAGGTCGGGTATCAACGCCGATGGATATCTATTATGACAATAATAGATGGCTACTGATTGTATTCGAAGAACGGATTAGGCCCTACCGTGGGTTCAGCCATTACCGATATTGAGAGTTTGAAAGTCAAATAATGTTAAATTAAATTTTGTGACTTACGGAAAACGGTCTGCATTTTTTTACAATAGAAGCACAAAAAACAAGAGAGAATAGATCCTCGTTTTCTTCTCTCGGCATTCATGATGGGTCTACAATCACGACACTACGGATTGTTAAAGTAATGAAAATCACAGGCGCCGTATGAAATGGGGTGCGTTGGTAACAACGAAGTACAAAAAAATTATCCCAAGACCATACATGCATACTGCACCCCCTTAGTCCAATCTATCGGAATAGCGCATTAACTGCCGACGGCTTGTGCTGTAATATATTTCATTCTGGACAAATTTGCAATCAAATAGCGTTTGCATTGCGTGAAAAAGGGCCATTATTCGCGAAGGTGACGCACCGCTTTACGCCCATCGGTGGACAAACTTCTTAGCTTTGAGATAGGAGCCGCCAATGTCGTTTGCTCGATGGCGCCCGCGATGGTATCCAAGCACGCCGCGCCAAAGAGTGCGCGGTGTACCTCCCGTCTGACATGTCTGAAGCTCTGCATGGAAAGGGGGGCTCGCCTCTACATGTATACCAACACTGGTACACGCGCGTCTCCTCTCCCTGTAATGCTTTAGTTAAATACACATGTTTTATTCATACAGATGTCTGCAGTATATTTTGAACTGGCCGTTCACGACTGAAAGTGCAGGTAGGTTCCTTTTCACGTTATTTTGCCTACCCATCGGTTTTGTTTATACACCCATCGTGTTTGTGTCTCTGATCTACTGATTCTATTTGTCTACCAATCCATCGCGCCCTCAATAATACAGTCATCCACATATTTGGCTATCGATCGCTATATCTATAAATCTATAAGCCTATACGAATTGATCCATCCATATAAACAACAGAAAGTTACTGTATATGTTTGCCCCTTTGTATAGGTTATAGAAGATAGATCTGAAAGAGACCCCAAAACAAGTTGGGACATTACGGAGATGTATGGTCACGATATCAAACTTATTGCGATAATAAATCAGCTTAACCTGGCACTCTAGTACGTGTTTGTCCCTTGTTCAAGAATTTGACCTCGCCTTTCATAATGGTCGAATTTGGACATCGGTTGTTTGTCTATCGATTAATTTATCAATTTCTATATCGATTCATGTTATCGTTCCATCAAGCTATCACTTCATCTGTCAATCCGTCAATAAACCGTTCTCACAATCGATCACAGAGACTGCAGAGGGTAACCACAATACGCGTTGTACTCCGTCAATCGTTTTGTCGTCATTTCCGAAGTTAACAACAACCCTACTATTTTTTTTGGGTAACCTTGCTTGTTATGGTCACTTTGTGTTTGTTCGTATGGTGTCATATCAGAATTAACACTGTGTGGACTCTAACAACTAAGGGGTGTTTAATTTAACACCAAATTCGTTGCCAGTATACATACCAGATATCAGATATGACGTTGTATTTTAAAAGTCAAAACCCAATTGTGATTTCAACACCAATTACGTTTAAAGCCAACAGAACCAGCTATAATTCGACTGTGTAATTTTACGCTGAATGTTGGTTGCAGTTCTAGATACCCCCGCACTATAGTCTTTACCCGACCCACTTTTTTCTTTCTTGACATTATCAGAGATGGAGTCGAGGCCGGCTTCGAGGCCAAATTTTGCCGGCTTTGGCCTTGACCTTGGTCCTAGTCACATGTGCAAAGTCTATGGGGAAAATATTTTTCCAGCGGCTTCTTGACTCGGACCGGTTGGCCTCGATTCCATCCCTGGTAATTATCTTATTCGGTCAACATACATTTATTCGTTCTCCTACTTTGAATACACTGTTTTCATTTATACCACTGTAGAAACTTGTAGTCCTACATGTTCACTTTTATGTAGGTTCCTACATTTCTCTTGATTTATCAATATGTCATAATATCAATCTGCTTATAATAATCGATTAACTTTGTGTAATGTTTGTTTTCTCCTTTAAATGTACTTATATAGTTTATGATCATGCCTACAGTGTATTACTATGTAATATCATTTTGAGAAATGTGAAATTAATCAAATCGAATCAAATCTAATCAACCCGAATCAAACTCGTTTAACACCATAAGCGTCATTAAAGCACCTAACACCTATATTTCGCAATATATATGGGAGCTTGAAATGACACCGCAGTTATTATTGTGCTGACTGTGCGCTGGTTCGTTAATGTAAATTTTGAATGTGATATTAATGGCGAAATGAGAAACAATACTACTGTTTTCGAAATTAAATATTAATTATTATTACTAAATGATCATGCCACAATCAGATAAAAAGAGAAAATGTCTTTTTATTTTGTAGAATATACTGTTTTCTAATCCATATCTACCTTCTTGTCCAGACCCACTACACAGGATTTTATATTCGACCTTACGACCTCATTGTTTTTCTATGCATTACACAGTTAATGATCAGTAATAAATGCATAAAATACTATATGAAAGATAATGTTTTCTCGCTACAAATTCCTTAGAACAAAATATGTTGGAAAATAGGCAAAAAAAAAATCCCGCCCGGGGGGGGGGGTACTCAGATTATAGTCGGACGGGGGTGTGCCGTTGAGAACTCCGAACCCATGCATGTCAACATCTAAGGGTCCGTTTACTGTAAATAGGCACCCATGTCTAAGAATTTTGTGTTGAAAAATGGATCCATGTCTGTTCCTGTGAAACAGTTATAAAACAGGTATAAAACCGATTTTTTTTTTTGCATAATATATTATCTTTCTACAATAATCAAACGTAACAAAAAAGTGTTTTTTCAGGGTTAGCTTCTCGCCATTTTCCCTGTTGAACCGCACAATTTTAACAAGAATTCAACCATGCAATAAATGTACAGTTAGATGTGCAATACGCAGTCTTCACTATTTAAACCAATTCCGTATATTATCAAATCTAAACATTGTATAATATTTTCTGCTTGTACCTGTTCGTTTTTTAATTGTATCATGAAGAAATTGAATATGATTTCAAATATGTACAATAATCTTTTGTTTTCACGTAACAGTGGAAATAATATTGTTTGACAAAGTTATAGGTACGTTGAATCATTGTCAATGTATTATTAAGAAAAATACCAGCACACGATCCCCCAACTATTCCAGTAATTTGAACTCCTAAATGACTAGTCTCTTTCTAAGCCCACTTTTAACTCGCACCCTCGTCAGTCAATCGACCTAAGTCTATATTGAGGTTTACTGCATGGAGATATAATTTGCAATTGCCATATTGCCCAAGGTAGCGTTCATAAATTCGTGTGGAGGTGTGCGTATGCCTGTCATGTATATTCTCCTATCATAATAATTCTCTTGCTCTTTAATTTTACGATTAGTATCATTGTTTTCATTGACCAAATTCTTGTTTTACTATAGTTGATTTGCGTGTATTAAAGAATATAATGTACAAATTGCTTTTGTATTCATTGTTTTAGTATCTTTTAGTTGAAAAATTAGTGTTCTCGTTAAAAATGGGTAACATCGTATCACGCGTCCATTTTACATATTTTTTTGTTAATGTTTTCTTTAAAATATTTACATATTACAACAAGAAATTTAGGTTCTATCAATCTCATGTGTTTTTGTTAGCGATCTGTCGTCCACTTGTTGACTTTTTTAAGGTTTGAGAAAGACTATACATGAGTGGACGAAAACAACAACAACAAAACATAAGGTTAGTAGAAGCAAAATTTCTTGTTGTAGGATTCACCCCCAATGATGAAAGTATTTTGTATTTACACATTTATTGCAAACACTACTTGGTCAGATTTGCGAAGAGTGAGTATGAGATGAACTTTGATTTTCACGTTTGTGTGTTTTAAAGTAATGTTATGGCCTTTATCAACTCCAGTCCTCCATTTACTACGCATGGCTTAAAGAGGGGAGGGGAGAGGGGGCTAGAGGATTTGATTAAATGTATTTATCAATATCAAGCAGTTTACGTTAGACGACAACAGAGTATCAAAAGACAAACTGATTTGATCTAATATCAACTTTAAGTGATAGGCTGTGGAGCCTCAATTAAAAAAATCGTCAAGCTTTGATATATGAGCTACATAGTGGTGTTCAAATGGACAAATAAACACCTTAGAATACAACAGTTTGGAAAGTTATTCTGCCAATGGCAAGGTATGCATGAATAAACAATAGCCTAGATCTACACACAGTAAGTCTATGGGAGGAAATGGGCAGGTGAATCCGGTCAATTTGAATGCTTGTAGATTTTCACTTTTTTAAAGCACTAAATCATCATTTTGAATACAATTTTTCAAGGCTTCATTTTTAGACCTTATCAAAGACACTTTGAGCGTGGAGGATTATGTATCTCACATTTTTTTTTTCACTGTGGTAAATGTTAGCCAGTGACTTTAATATTGAAATTCCTGGATTATGTTCTTGGAGGAAATCGAGTATAACCCTAGTTTGTTTCATTACTCTTTGACTTACCCTTCGCAATACCAGATGATTCGACCCTTGTTCATCTGATTGCTCTTTTTGTTACCAATCAGACTCAGTTGTAAGGTATTGGTAAAACGAATCAAATTAGTCAACGGGGAGAAACTATGATCAGTTCTTGTTTGTTTATTATTTTAACAATATAACAATTCTAAAACAACCAATAATAAACAACAAATTCCATAATGATCAAATTTCCTTACAAAACATGATATTTAAATTCAGTGCTGACGGAGGATTTTAATTGGAAATACTTAAACATCTAATGAAGATAGCGCAATGTTATCGATCATTATATTCTTGCTATATTGTTTCTTTCATCGATATTCTATACCTAAACACTGATCTGTCATAAGATCTTTTGTCGGTCGGGCTGAAAAAACATGAACTGGTCAGATATCTATGATTGTCACGTACTAAACCCCGAATATCATCCTAATTGTGACATTGCACTGTGAGAATAACGATGCATCTTGGAACATTGAAGAGCATTTTACTGCAGTCGGGAAATGACATAACAGTTTGCAATCAACCACGAATCCGTGGCGAGATTAGTTCGCGACTTTTGGACTGAAAAGCGATTTAAAGTGTTACCAAGTTGCGCGTAATGACTTTAAAAATGCAAAAAAGGTGTAAAAGGCACGAGAAAAGAACACCAAACAAGCAAATTGTGAATATGGTTATTGATATAGGGAAAATATCTATCTATACCCATCCATATTTCCATCTATTTATGTATGTATATCTCTCTCTGCCTCTCTCTAAATATATCTATCTATCTATCCATCCATCTATCTATCTATCTATCTATCTATCTATCTATCTATCTATCTATCTATCTTTCTATCTATCTATCTATCTATCTATCTATCTCTCTCTCTCTCTCTCTATCTATCCATCCATCTATCTATCTTTCTATCTATCTATCTATCTTTCTATCTATCTATCTATCTATTGATCTGTCTATCTATCGATCTATTTATTTATTTATCTATCTTTCTATATGTCTATCTATCTATTTATCTATGTATCTGTCTACCTATACCTTCCTACCTATCTACCTTTCTATCTATCTATGTATGGATGTATCCATTTATCTATCTATCTATCTAACTATCTATCTATCTATCTATCTATCTATCTATCTAACTATCTATCTATCTATCTATCTATCTATCTATCTATCTATCTATCTAACTATCTATCTATCTATCTATCTATCTATTTATCTATTTATCTATCTAATATCCATTCGTATATACTTATGTATGTATCTATTTATTTTTGTATCCATTTATTTTTATCTCGCTAGTTATTTATATATCCATGGATATATCAATCGATAAATATGTTTGTTTGTGTATCCATTATATGTTTATCTGCATATTAATCGGTATACATTCATACATACCTTCACATATTCTCCCACACAGACAGTCACGCACATATTAGCATGCATTCGTTCGCTGCATTATGAAG
The DNA here is from genome assembly GCA_001188425.1 of Eucidaris tribuloides. Lineage (NCBI taxonomy): Eukaryota > Metazoa > Echinodermata > Echinoidea > Cidaroida > Cidaridae > Eucidaris > Eucidaris tribuloides. Next base: position 25,841 of record JZLH01S0081554.1, on the reverse strand, counting down.
TCCATGCACTGGCGCTTAGTGATCATTTAATGAGTGATATATGCTTGTATAAGAGATTCAGAAGAAATAGCGCGGTCGTTGTAGTAATGTACCACCGACTTCGGTTAAATCCTAGACGGTTGTTGTATGACCGCCGTATTTGCTTTATCTCTTTCAAGATTTTTCTGAAAAGAAAACAACCAGGGAATCATAGCCTTCGAGAACCGTAACGATATTTGTCTTGACAATTATACGTCTCCGATCAGACGACCGATTCAAGTAGTCCCTTTGTTTGGATTTTGGGTTTTTTGAAACATTGCGGCACGAGGATAATGCGAATGTGTGTCAAGACGTCGGCAAATCATATCGTCTGCGATGCCAAAGACCTTCCGCAGACCTACTCTCAACATGTTTATCACGTAAACGGGAAAGGGATGTTTCCATGCTAAACGTCGAAGTAAAGAGCCGCTTGAAACCTCATCACTCACCATTAACGTCCACCTATAAACAAGGTCCTAAATACGAGCATATTTTCTTGGCCAAACAATCACTTTCATAAGAACTATTCACGACGGGTTCACGTTGACTATTGTGTAGACGACCACGCGCAGTCTTGAGTTTTCAAGAGTTTCCAAAATTAAATACTGAGAGAATTACTATTTGTCTAGGATTAGAGATGACCCATTCTTGTTAATTAACCCATTCATGTCCAAGTCCTCTCGATGCAAAATCTAAGGAACTGTAGGACACAAGGGATGCACGTCTTTGTGTGCCCGAGAGAAGTTAAAATATATGGGGTGAACGTCCGTCTATCAGACGCAATGTGTAATAAATCAAATATCAACATTTCGTCGTCACCTGGTAATATCATCGTCGTAATTTCCTTCTTAAAAACTCAACGGTCACGACGGAACGAAATAGCGCCATTTTGGTAGCAAATTATCAAAACAGGGCATGGATATTTCTCATTATAAGAAGTAGACAGACTTGTTTTGTTAGATCGTATACGCATTTACTTCTTAAATCATGAACACTGTATAAAAATACACCGATAATTATGAGACATCACCAGCATGATATGGCTAGTTCTCATCCTTGTTTGGGGGATAAACTGCCGGATTCTTAGCGCTCGTGGGTTGTCGAGCTTTTCTTACATACATGGATTACAAAACTGTAATTGCATTAATCCTAGTCTAACATTATTGTTTTGATGTTAAATGCATCGTATAACAATATTTCCATTTGAAACAATGTGAGCTACATGATACCCCATACTACTAGTGTCTGTGATAAGGTCTAAAAAATGAAGCCCTTGAAAAAAGGCAGTTCAAAATGACCATTAAGTGCTTTAAAAAGTCAGATCATTGGGAGACCATTCCAGCTTTCTCCCATAGACTGCTGTGTTGCATGATTTTCATCGGCCGAGAATAGTTCATGTTCCACTTTTTATCTGTACATATTTTACAAGTGACTGCATAAGGGTGTTTATTTGTCCAATAAAACACTGTCAGATATGTCAGATAGCAAAGTTTGACAATTTTCTGAATGGGTCTTCCACAATGTTAGGCCTGTATAGTGTCTTTAACATTTTTATAACTAGATTTCATATGTGATGCAATGCTCTTATATGATCCGTTTCCAATTTAGGTGTGTGTTAGCTGGATGCGCTCACATTTATTTGTAACATTTGTAACATACACTTATTTTATTACTGATGTTCGCATGCATTGGATTTGTTGTAAGATGGTCATCTGACCACAGTTATGCCCCTTTAGCCCTCTAAACATTATCATGCAGGTCAGATATAAAAATTTTGCATTTTTTCTTACAGGAATTTCCACAATGCTAACCATTGCCTTTCATAGAAGTTATTAGAGTGTAATTCTGAGATATTCACTGTAACACATATACTTATCGAGTTTAAAATCTGGGAGAAAACAAACATTCAATATGATAATATATTTCTTCTTCCACACACGTCCTTCCCACGGTTCAACCACCTCCGACTTTGTCACTGATAAAAGAACTCATGCGAATGTGCCTTAATTTTCTAATTAGACATAAACCAATACATCTAGAGGTTGTCTGCAGAAAATGAAGGTCATAATTGAGCTCCAGCGACTTCGGTTTGTCAGTGTATATACGCAACCATCACTCCCCAAGCACGCAATTTGTCCGAAAATCATCGTATTAGCTCAGAGAAATGTTCAAGTACAAAGTCAACTCCATGGAGCACATGGATGCGACACTTTGAGATAAAAGTACTCCTATTAGCAGTGACTCGACTCATGATCTGTGTTGACACAAAGAAAGAAAGAGAAGAATATAAGACAGAAAACTACTTTGCGGAGACTAAGGAGTAGATTTAACAAGAAGAAAAAAAGAAAGGAACATGCGAGAGGGGAAGACATGAGGAGTGGGAGATTGCGGAAATATTGGGAATCG